>JAPYYV010009876.1:0-11663 GCA_030522625.1 Copidosoma aretas
GTAGGCAATGCTAATATATCTGTGTACGTACGTACTTATACCTGTTTTCGTATGTTAAGAGTATTATTATATGTATCAGTATGAATGAGATATGTAAGATTTGCGTGTGTCCTTGTATGATTGACATACATATTCAATTAATTATATGTGGACGAATTTATGTGTACAATGCATGTATTGAGATTGATACTAAATCTGGTAATTTCAAAGTCCATTTGCCAAGACTAGTTAATAGCCATACTCTGTGCTATTTTGTATTCACAACGTCCGCGCACGGCAGCTTGCACTCTGGCGTGCTCATATATCGTTTGTATATCTCACAACTGACTTAAAAATGTGTTTACGTGTTTTACGTTATTTTTTTTTAACAAACAAATGAACAATCAAGTAGCCAGAGACCGAAACCACGCTCTGCTACCATTTTTGTTAGGCTATTGTTAAAAACAATTGCTTTACTTTATTTTACTTCCAACAGAAGGTTGGAAGGTTGTGGACTGGGTCTCTTGCTCCTCTACAGGCCGCAGGACTAGCAGTCGTCCAACTACTTTTGTTCATTTATTGAGAGAGAGAGATACAAAGAATAATCGTTTATGAAATCTATTTTACCTTGGATTTATATGTTTTTATTTGGATATGTTCCTGATAATATGGTGGAATTCTAATTAGTTAACTCGAGCACTCTGCACTGCTACTTTAGTATACATATATTTTTATTCAGTATTACAAAAATTA
This sequence comes from Copidosoma aretas, assembly GCA_030522625.1. Lineage (NCBI taxonomy): Eukaryota > Metazoa > Arthropoda > Insecta > Hymenoptera > Encyrtidae > Copidosoma > Copidosoma aretas. The sequence goes on from JAPYYV010009876.1 coordinate 733, forward strand.
TCTTTTTACTTGATACTACAAGCCTTAAAAGAATTAAAACCTGACTCAATGAGCGGTGGCAAGCTACTAAATTATTACAAGTACCACACTCGATGAGCAGTGGCTGGCTACTAAATCAAATCGCCGTGCAATGGCAATATATAAGAAAAGGCCTTGCAGGATCTTTTGGTTTTACAACTAGAGTAAGCAAGGAGCTGCATTTCCTCGAAGAGTGATACGTGCTGACCAGATGTTTTGGACTTCGTACTTGCTTCGGTTGTATTTCGACACTCAATTCAAATCACCTCGAGTCACAAAGTACCAAGTCAGCATTGTTCAGGGACGACTTCGATTTCCTAGTAAAACTATAAATTTAATATTTTTATTTTTATTTTTGTCTTGTACATTGTATTATTTCTTAGTCAATATTATAACATTTTATCCTTTAATTAGGCAATCAAAGTCGTCACTTAACAAATAGTGCTATATTAACAAATACTCATGAATACACCATCTTTTTAAATAATAAAATTTTAAATCATATTGACGGAAACGAAGTAACGTATTACAGTATTGACAAAGCAGCATACAAAAAAGTTGATAAATCTACAGATGACACTTATAATCATTTTTTCATAGAAGTATTGAATAACATTCGAAAAGGTCTTCCCCGCATAAACTAAATTTTAAGATAGTAGCAATCGTTATGTTGATGGGAAATTGAAATATTAATGATAGACTTCGTAATGGCACGCGATTAAAAATAAACAAATTATTCAAATTTAACATTGAAGTTGAAATTATTACAGGTGGAAAAATTGGAAATACAGTATTTTTTACCCAGAATAACATTATGTTTTGGAAACAAAACTTCTTTACCTTTCGATTTATACAGAAATCAATTTCCAATAGTATTAGCACTTGCATTGACTATAATTAAATCTAAAGGACAGAGTTTTGATAAAATAGGGCTGTATTAATAAGCTGCTATCTTCTCATGGGCAATTATATGTAGCATTGTCCAGATGCAAAAATCTAAATAACATATTTGTACAATTGCACTTAAATGATAACAATAGTATTGACAATATTGTTTGGGAAGGACATTTTAATGATGCTATTAAAATCTTTTATTTATAATAAATTATTATTCTTTCTAATAAAATTCGTTTAAATTTTTTTTCAATTTAAATAAGAATAATAAAGTGGATTAGGCCTGCTTATCTTGGTATCACTAAAATAGTACAAAAAAGCTATAAAGTAAGGTTTGTCGCACAATATTTTGAGTTACTTTAAGCTAGTATAATGCTTAATCCACCAAGACAAATAAGAAAACTACTATAAAAAAGTACTCTTAAATGATTACCACAAGGTAGAGTGGAAAATTATTTCAATATTAATTGCTTAAATTTTTGAACCTATCTATTGTTTTAAATTTTATATTAATTGTTTAAAGATTCATCAAAATAGGATTATTCAACTGCTCGACTACATAATAATAAATGATAAATGTTTATGTTCAAGATAAGGAATTCTGGTTTTAATGTAAAAATGTATGAGCTTTTAAGGGGGACTGGCCAAAACCTGAAAATTTCCTCAGTTTTTAAGGAGGAGCTGGTGAAAACGTGGTTAGTTTCTAATTTTTCGAGGGGGGGATGGTAAAAACCTAAGAAATTTATAAGTTCTGGAGGAGGGGTTAAGGGGGGGTTAGGAGGGGCAAAGGGGGGCACTGAAACATGAGAAAAAAGATTTTTTACGTGAAATCATAGAGAAAACGATCGAATTTTTTAAGGGGGGCAAAGGGAGCTAAGGACGGGGTGAGGGGGGTGAGGGGGGCTACAAACAAATGCTAGTCATGCAAATTACGTACAATTATAACGAATTCACCCGTGAATTGAAGGGAGGCTGAAAGGCGGTAAGGGGGGGTGAGGCGGGCCGATATAATTTCGTTCCTATCACTATATATACAGTAAGATATATACACATATGTATATATATATAGTAATATACGTATATATTAATGTGGATAGAAAGGAAATATCCCCTCCCCCCTTACCTACTTAGCCCCCCCAAGTCTCAGGGGAAATAGTGAAACTGTTACGTGTTTTGTATGATTGTCATTTGTTTGAGTCCCCTATCATCTCCCTGCCCCCATCAAAAATTTAATCATTCTTTCTGTGATTTAAAGTAAAAATCATCTTTGAATTTTTAGTGAACAATACAAAAAAGTGACAAACAATGATACCGCTAATAAAACTGAAAATAGATAACTAAAAACAACAAAATCCTACTTACCTAAAACCATATCATAAAATCAATTTGGACAATCAAAATGATTAATAATGAATAATCACTCTACTAATTAAAATTAATTTATTGAAGCGGAAATATAAATGCGATGTATCGAAGGTGGCGTAATTATCGTTGGAATTATAATATTTGGTAATTTAGAGAAGTTTCGAAAAATATAATAACATTTCATAAATAAATAATTAATCTTGCCGGAGATTATAATAATAAATCTCTTGCAGTACTACTTCATCTTGAATTACGTAGAGTTACATCTAAATAAATGTAACTTTACTCAAAAAACAACTTATTCACTAATAAAAATTTAAAAAAAAACAAGAAGCAATGTTCATACAGTAATTTATAAATAGATATCGTATGTAGAAAACAATTATAAAACAATCGTAATTGAAAGAATTTGTTAAAAAAATGTTGAAGTAAGCATACAAATCGGGTAAAGAAGTATATGTTTATTTAAGAACTACCAAATTCTTAATGTGAAATAAATATTTCTAAATAAATAATATTTAATATTTAAGAAAGCTGCAACTAACACTACTTTTTTCTAAGTTTCAAGTAACTTAATAAATTAATTTTTGGATATTTTATTGATTTATCTTAAAAAAATTTAACACATATATATAACAAAAAGAGTAATTAACATATTAATTTAAGTGTTTGATACTTGATGATAATCTATTAAGTATAACGTAGATAGTGATGTAATACTTACTAAGTTCTTACGTGGTAATGTAAAACCCACTAAGATTTTTTACGCGCTTATCTCTTTATACGCACACTGTGCATACTACAGCACAAGTCTAATTTTGCTACTAGCGTTAAATTTATACTGGTTGCTTTGCAAAGATAGGTGAACGGAAGAAAGGAATCGAAGGATGAATAGAAGAGGAAACGAATTCGTTACGTTCTCGACCGCTAGCTGAAATCTATAGTACGGCACCCTTGTGATCTGAGCCTTAGACGAACCCGATTAAAACTAGCACTGATACGCATATTGTTTTCTCTCCTTTTTTTCCTTTGATTCCTTCCTTCCGTACACCTATCTTTGCGAAGCGCAAAGCATAAATGTAACGCTAGTAGTGAAATCATACTTGTGCTGTAGTATGCACAGTGTGCGTATTAAGTGATAATTGAGTAAAAAATCTTAGTAGGTTTTACGTTACCACGTGAAAACTCAGTGAGTATTACGTTACCATCTACGTTATAGTTAATAGATCATCATCCAGTATCAGACGCTTAAACTAATATGTCATTAATACAAATGTATACGGGCTTTTCAGTATCATCCTGCCCTCCACCTCTCATTTATTTCGACAAGATGCATCAATCTTACCATCGCATAATAGAATATGCGTATCAGTGCAAGTATTAATCGTGTTCGTCTACGGCTAAGATTACTAGCGTGCCGTACTAAATAGTTCAGCTAGTGGTCAAGGACGAAGCGAATTTGTTTCCTCTCCTTTTTTTCTTTTAATTCCTTCCTTCCATTTACATATCTTTGCAATGCACCAAGTATACATTTAACTCTAGTAGCAAAATTATACTCGTGCTGTAGTATGCACAGTGTGCTTATAAAGTGATAATCGCGTAAAAAATCTTCGTGGGTTTTACCTTACCACGTAAAAACTCGGTAAGTAATACATTACTATCTTCGTTATATAAAAGAGTAAATAAATATTTATAAAAAAGTAGATAACAAACCGCAATACAGTAGCTAACTTACACAAGTAGCTCTTGGTTAAGTTGACACGGTACACCGCGAGCGGTATGCACGAGGTCAGGAGTTCCAATCAGCTAGAAAAAAGTTTTGTCTAGATACTATCCACTCCCTTTCGCTAAAAGCTTTTAAAGGGGCGAAAATTCGATATTATTGACTTATTTACCTTTATAATAGTCTAAACAAATATGACATAGTAAAAGTCGATTATAAATATATATTTTCTATATTTAGCGTAAATTACATATTTTTTTAAAAATTTTATTTTTAATTTGAATCAAATAGAAAACTCTGTAAAGCTCTAAAGAATTAGAAAAATATGGATAAACTGTGAAAGTCCAAACTAGTTTGTTTCAATTTTACTATTGAAGTGACGCAAAAATTCAATGGGAAAAAGATGTAGTGGAAAATAAAAATTTTCTTGGAAATAGAATAAACTTTCAAAACGGTACAGGAAAACGTTGCGTATAATTCGTTATAGACAGAATGCAAAGAAATATAAGCAGTTGCAAGATTACTCATCCAGAAACATGGTGCTTCGAACGTTACATGCTCCTAATTGAGGTTTGAATTTTAATCAACAAATCACAGGCATTTGAAAAAAAGGTATCTCCACGTCTATTAGTCGTACAGTAACTTTTTCGTTTTTTAATTTGCAGAAAAATTTAAGCAATCCAATTTAATTATTCTCCCACCCTTTCATTATTCTCTAACACCGTTTGATCTTTGATTTTCTTGATTCGTTTACCTCAGCCTTGACTTGACCTAGTCTAACCCCAATCAGCCACCCTATTAGACCCCACCGAATATTTTACTAATTTCTTTATAAAATTATCGTTATACTCTTTTCTTTATTTCTCAATTATCTTGACTAGGTAGAGTATTTGAACACCCTTTCTTCAAAATCCGTTCTTTAGTCAACGTTTCAGTAAACAGATATTAACAAAAATTTAAATACATATCTTCTATAATTTTCATCTATATTTTTCGAAACGCCCATGAGGCATAAAGACAGGTGAGCTAATGTTTTTTTCTGTTTTTATGACTTAAATTATTCTAAAATATTAGTAAAAATATATCCAAAAGTATACATGGTGTACAACATGATATACAACATGATATACATTTTTGTAATGAATCAAATTTTACATCATGATAAAAAAATAACAACCGTGAAAGTCATGGCAAACAAGTCTACTTGTCGAACCATAAAACCAAGCCCAATTTTAAAATTTACCTAAATATTGAAGTATTAACTGTTGAGTACTAAATAACTGTTTTATACAAGAAAGTTTTCCCTTAAACGACAGAACAATCTATAAAAAAAGTTTAACATCCCTTTTACATATAATTTCAAAAATATATTTTTAATCATCATTAAACTGAATATATAATTTTTTGAGCACTTTTTTACAAACACTCATTTTATCAATGTCATTTGATTTGGGTGAAAAAATTTCTTTAGTACAAGTAAATTAAAGGATCCACAAGACTTGTCTTCCACAGTAAAAATATGATTCATGTGTAAAAGAGCTAGATTTTCGTTATTTTAAACAAAATCTACTTTAAAATGGTTTTTATATTTGTTCCAAATACTGTCAACAGAAACATTTTCCGAAATTAGATCGTATCCGAAAAAATGTCCTAATTAATTGAAACCAACATAACAGTGCTTTGTCCTTAATAATATAATCTATTTTAGTATATTATTACGTCAATCAAATAGCGATGAAAGAATCTTTACATGATATATGACAAATGCAGTTATATGTTCTTAAATCAATAAATAATGTAGCTTCTTTCACCTTATTTGACATGAGTTTTAAAGAAGAGTGTTCATTGTCTTTTGGAGAGACAATATGTATCTTCCCAGTAGCAATGTTGTTCATTTATTTTTATTTTTTTCCAAATTTTTCATTTTCTATAAAACATATAGTTAAACTATATTTTATTCTATTTTTTTAAGAAATGTTAATTTTCTTTTCTCCAAAAACTGTTATCATCTTATATAATCAACATAATTTGTATGATTATAATACTTTTCCAAAACAAATAAAGGAACTATCGGAATAATAATATTAAAGAGAATGCTTAAAAATAAATTTTATTTAGGATATAATAAAATGAGAAATAGAATAAAAAAAAATAATAAATTGTTTTATTTAAATATAGAATACAAATATGGATTTGGCGTGCGGTACACGCAGCGGCCAAAGCCATACTACTAAATGTATATGTGTATGTACATATATTTATACATATATACTACTGGAGCTTCGCCCCCGGGACGCTCCAGGTGCCCACCACCCAATTTTATAAATTTATACAATAAATTGTGTTAATAATTATCTTACGAATTCATGAATTTTCTTATTGGATTAGTAATATTTGCCTATTTATTGTAGAAGCCTAAAATAGATTCATTCTTTGATCAAAAACGTAATAAATTAAGGAATCTACATACCTTTCTTATTTATGAATATTTTATTTGTTTTCTTAAATGCTATTTTGAAAAAATTCTAACACAACTGTTTCGTTAAAAATTAATTGAAGAGTAAAAATGATTGCTTGGGCTATGACTTCACTCATACATAGACTTGCTGAATTGTGATTTTAGATAACAATTAATCAAATTTATCTCACCATATATTACCAAGTGCATTTATATAGAACGCATACAGTACCATTTTTTAGGTTAACTAACTCGCTTATGTTTTGAAAAAATTACTTTTATTTAAAGTACTTATAGAACAACTATAGAAGGTACAATGAACATAATAATCGGACTTTTAGATAAATTTTATCCTATTTCCATTGGATCAATAGAAAAGTGCATAGATACGCAGTTATTAAATAAAATTACGGAGTCAGTATTTTAAGAGATAATATGAGAGCCTAACTAATTCTGAACTAAACAGAGTCTTAAGGTCCATAGGTCCACGACTGTTTTCAAAAGTCATGAGTGAAAATGTAAAAAAAAAAGCTGAGAGCCTCATGGTGGTACTTATCGAGTTTTGACAAAAATTATAAGAAATGAAATGACCTAAGGAGTATTGTAAAATTTTTTTGGTAACGATTTCTGAAAAATCATGCAAGTTCTAGCAAATTAAACAAAAAAGTTAACTGCGCAGAACTATGTTGATACAGCACTACACGCTGAAACCACCTTAACAGCTCTTAGACAGCAAATTATTTACATAAATCAATTTTTTTTTTTTTTTTAGCATATTTGTAAAAAAACTTATTTTATTCCTTTGTCATTGTAGCGGGAAGCTAAAACTTTTGTTTTGCACATTTTATTGACGATCAACTGAAATTTACGATAAGAATATACATTTATTTAAAACAAATAAGATTCTTTAATTGTTGGTAATAGTTTAATTTTTTTTTCTAATCAGTATTGTTATTCACTTAGTAACGTATTATTGCTAATTTAAATAATGTTTTTAACTCATATCTATGATCTATATCGATTACCAAAATTCCATCATAATGATCCATTTCTATTTTGTACTATTCTCCTACAAGCGGTCCTAAGTCTTTAGTTTTTTGACTGTATAAGTCATTTTATCTCTCTTCTTAAGTTTATCAACTTTCAAACAGGTTACAAGGTCGAATTATTTTTTTTTTCTGTTTTTTTATTCTTGGATGCAATATATTACACGATTTTTTCATTCAACCTAACAGTAATCATTTAAGAGATTTATTTTTATAGTTGTCCCTACCCCTATAACATACTCTTCCACTACCAAGCTTTTTAGATGTGATAGATAGAGGAGCCTCCCTTTACTTTCCAGTTTTCGGGAGAGGTCTTCCCCATTTTTTTCATATTTTGGAAGGGGTACAAGAACCCCTTCTATTCGAGAAGTCTAGAGGGGATACTTTTAAAATTTATTTCAGTAAATATAAACTCAATGAGCTCTACGCGGGGTAGCCCACTATATCTAAATTTATTCAGGCAAATGTAACTAAGGAGGATAAAGAGTAAATTTAAGGTTAGTAACAACAAATACAGGTACATTCCATCGAATTAATTTCGAATTTTTTAGCGTCCATAAAGGCGTTTACATATAATGACGCAATGTTACAGAAAAAAACGTAAGCTCATTATTTTTTGAATATTTGCGTTTTACAGTGTCTATTGATACATCTTATTAATACACTTTCCTAAATCTGAATCAAGTATACCTCTGACAACTTCTTTGAACATACTAGACGGTAAATAATCGATTTGTGCTTTATACATGCTAAAAACTTTTCTTTGAATAAAGTTTCCGAAATTTTGCGAGATAAGAGGTATAAAATTTGATAAATCACTTCATAAACATAAATAAGAATCTATACACATTTCAAAAAAATTTGCTTGAATAATAAAGAGTACTGCTTTCTTGTAGAGGAAGCTTTGCTATAGGGGACGTTCTTTTACAAACCGAACACTTTTCTGACCAACACATTTTTGATTTTGCTGAAACTTTTTTTGCGGATTCTATATTGAAAAAAAGACCCTTATTTTTTTTTATTTTTTTTTTTTCACAATATCTTGGACGCTAGAAAGGATTGAAATTTCGCGATTTTGGTGATTTTGAGCTGTAGGAGGGATTTTCAAATATTCATAACTCCAGTACTTTTTGAGCTACAGTCTGTATTTTTTTTCATTTTAAAGGTAAAAGAATAAGCTTTAAGAAAAAAATACTTTCAAGAAGAATAATTAACAATTTAAGATTGTTATGAACAATTAAAATGTTTAAATTGATTTTAAACTGTTGCCCCCACCCCTCGTTGCGAGTTTTGAGTAATACCATCGTATTCTACGTCAAAGTTTCTATCAAAAACTACTTTTTTTTTTAATGGAGAATTTATTACTACTATTAGAAATTAATTAATTTATGTAGCGCGGTACGTCTTATAGGCGCGCGGATTTGAAAGAATAAGACGCAATAAAAATCAAATAATTTATCCATAAAACCTCGTATTAACCAATTATGAAAAAAGGATATTGCTCTCTTGTTTTTCTTCCATACCTGTACGTTCAGTAAAAAATGTAAAACTTCGCTTTTAAATTTTCGAAAAAAACTAATAAATTATATAAATAAGACAAATAACTTGTTATTTATTATTTAAAAACAATGAATTGATAAACAGTAAATAAATTTTTCAAATACAAATAAGCTATGAACCATAGTCTAAGAGGCAGTGCAAGTAGTTGACTGAAAGGAATAGCTCTTGCTGGATAGATACGGTGCTCAACTGAAAAGCAGAAGGTTGTCAGTTTAAACATTGTGGAAAATATTATTTTTTTTTTTTTTTTTTTTAATAATAAGGAATAAAAATTTACGCTACAATAATTAAAACTATAACACAATCTACACTATAACCTCAACTTCTTTAATTTCGGATATATTTTGGTACGTTAGTAGACAAAAATTTTAAAAAAAATTACAGCATGTTTATTACATGAATACAAATTCGTCTAAATTAGGCTGAAATACAACATAACCTTTAATAAACAGAAAAAACGCTATATATCTACGGGAAAGCAAGATGGACCAAAAATAGCAATTTTTTCTGGTTTCCTAAAGAGTAAATAAGCATTAAGGCTGGCAAATAGATAGGTTTTAGTCAAAGTTACAACATCACCTTAATTTACCTAATTTTAGGTACATCTGTTATGAAATTTCGAAAAAAATTTCGAAAAAAATCACAGCACGGTAAATATATGAATACGATTGCATAAAAATAATTCAAAAATGATTTAATGACAGCACATAACATAAAAAACGCTATATTCTAACTAGTTAGCAAGAAAGGTCGAAAATAGGAATATTTTATCTTTAATTTAGACCTGCTCACGTTATTTAAAACTCATTATAATATTACTTAAAAATGACATGACTTAAGAAAAAAAATCATATCCTAGTGGCTTCCGTCTTAAAATGAATTGGTTGCATCATATGTATAGTTCTTTTTCTACCTCGAGCACCTTTGCAATCTTGATACACCCTCGGTAGGAAAAATAGGATTCGCCACTCATATACATCCGACCAGGGCGGATCCAACGATCCCTCAGGCATTGCTTTGCACGCGCCTTTGGCCTCAGGGACCCTGGAGAGATGCAAATTTGTGACAAAAACTACTATTATACTTGTCATGCCATTTACGCACATCTTTTTGCTCTTTTTTCTATACTCACTCGTTCTCTCTCGCTCTTGTATTTTATACATATGTACACATTCAATAAGCCCCAAGATTCTCACTTTTGCAGTATGTCACACGTGGCTTTCCCTATTTTTGGAACAAAGCTCCTCATCGCTCGTTCTTTAAGCGGATGAGAGCTAGCGAGGAAAAAGCGTAGAAGACTTTTTTTGTTATCTATAGGGATCTTCTTGGAGTTTAAGGCAGAGAGGAACAAGCTGGCACATGCACCTTCACCTCTGTCGGCTGCCGTCTGCATAACTACTGGCATAACAAGGAGTAAATTCCGTACGATATACTGTATACATACATGTATGTGTATGTATAGATATGCATAGGTTTACTGTTTTTACTGTACAACTGCAGTCTGCTTGTCCGTTTGTCTCTCTCCCATGCACGCAATAATGGCAAGCTGCAACTGTTCTAGATACATATACATACATAAACACACCTATTCTGTAACATTTTTATATACAACACCCCCCCCCTAACACTCCGCTCGCCCAATAACCCCCCACGTCCCCCACACTTAATTATTAGCCCCCAACGCCAACGGTGACCTCACCACCCTCCCACAAAATCACGTGAGATTCTTTAGTTTTATTTCTTATTTTACACATTTTTTGCCCTCCCATAGCCCCCCGCAGCTGCTACCTATTATCCATGAGCCCTTCACAGCCCCCCACCCTTTCGTCTTCACGGCCCCCAAGCGCCCTGATCCCTCCCCCCCCCC
>JAPYYV010009877.1:0-11663 GCA_030522625.1 Copidosoma aretas
TTAAAAAATTTTTACTAACATGAAAAAATTTAACGTACAACATATTTCAATTTCAAGAACAGTTTGATTTGTTAGTGACGACGGATTTTCTACCTTAACAAAACGCCGTATTTTGTAGTATATGATATATTTGTACAAAAATATAAATATATTGCACATAATCAGAGATTAGTAATCCGGCAGAAGCTTGGGGAAATCAGATCCAAGCTTGGCCAAGCTGTGCCCTGATCCATGCCGCGTTCTCTTACAACTCATGGCCCGGCTTGGTCGCCAAGCTTGGACCAGGTGATTTGGCTTAGCAGCCTTACTTTTTTTCCAATTGGGTAGGTGCCACTGAGTAAATATCTCATTAAGTTAAATATCTCATTATGGAAAACCTTGTCGGCAACTCATTCCTAGTATTGCTGGGAATAAAAACTAAAATTTATTAAAAATATGAAAAGAATGAATTAAAGGTAGGAATGATTAATTAAAAAATTTAGTAGGGTTCAGTAATTTTATCATGAATAGCTATTTACACACCCAGGGTGGTAAAGTAAAAATTGTCCTAGATCGCATAATTATTGTCACCCGAGGCAAAGCCTAGGAAGACAAACATGCGATCTGAGAATTCTTTACTTCTACCCGTGGTGTGTATCTTATTTGACAGCTCACCTGGACCGGGACTGACATTAAGTCTTACCACCCACGCAGTGGGCAGTTATGAGTCTGTTTCGGGCTAGGTGTGGTGTAAAAATATTTCAAATTGCTCTACTACTCAGATTTTAATTTCAACAGACAATAGTAACTATCTAAGCTCTTAACACACTTATGAATTTACATCTTTATGTTTAAATAGAGCGCACAATTTTTCTTACAAACTTCTGTCCTGTTTTTTAATGTAAGATTAGATTTGGATAACCTCTGAGCCTTTAAACCTGCAATGCCTAAAATTCTCAACTTTACCAACTCCTAGATAAACTTATAGTACGTTACGCATCTAGGGCAGGAAAGTGAAGTATGTTCCAGATCGCATGTATATTGCCATCCTAGGCGAAGCTGAGGGTGACAAACATGTGACTTGAGCATTCTTTACTCCCGTCCGTCGTGCGTATACGATTTCACATGCCCCCAGGCATGGAAAATAATTTTGTTTCCAGGACTTTTAAATTTTTTGAGTCAATGTTAGAATTCGTTTAATTTTGAGCTGGAAGGTAAGCAATAACTTACAGCAAAATAAAAAAAAATTTTTTCCTGCCATTAGTTCGGAGACTATTTTTCATTGTGTTGTGTTTCATGTTAGCGCAAATTGTGTATTTCACAGTGAGACATACACCTTAGGTATGTTCATTTATCTCTAAATAGGTATCTGTAAAGATGTACTCGAGTTCATGTTGATCTTAACACTTTAATAATTAATATCTCTAGAGCTAAGTCAAAATTGCCTTTGTTACTTCTAACTACTCCTGGCACTCTCTGACACAGGCAACGACAGAACCAAAAATCAACTACACATGTAAAGTTGTGTATGTGGTTTGATCATAAAGAGGATGTTGAACTGAATGGAAAACTAAGTCTATGGAGTGATTAAAAGAAATCATTTTAACTTTTACCTTATTCTTGCTGAAACCTTTTTCCCAACAAATATTCTCGTGAGTTATTATTCTGCGGTCCATCAAATCCGTAGCATTGTAGCAATAAACATTGTTGACAACCACACCCACTACCAAGGGCACCGCAAGTAAATATAACCTTGGATAAAAATCCGCAGGCTTGGAAGTATTGTACACAGTACTTAATTCTGTCGAAAATTCGAAATAAAAACAATAATTTTAAGCATCAGGGAACTTATGTTTGACGATTCCTCACATGGGTTTGCCTGTTGTTTCACTTAAATTTAAATGTAGACATAAGAAAAAAATACCTTCTCTGTTACTGTTTACTTCGTTACAGGTTAGAGGTTGCAGTGCACGATGCGTGCAGAAATGCTGCTGACCGGTGGTGACGAAGCATAGACATATAAAGTATAGACCGAGCATACGCATAGCGAGCAGGGCTGCCAGATTATGTGAGACGAAGCCCGCCGCTAGAGGCCTCTAAAACCGCCCGAAACCGCACGCAGCTCAGAACTGACCGCCCAAAAACTGCCCAAACAATTAAACTTTATACATTATAGTTCCTACGTGGTTCTTAACATAGAATAAATTTTCTTTTCAATGGTAATTGGACTGATATTAGACAATGATCTCGAATATGACGCAATGGGTTTAGGTATGAAGTACTGTTAGCGAAGCTTAAGATTTTAAATGAGTCATTTTTGACTCAAACAAGTTGAGATCCTGGTTTAAAAATTCATAACTATTTGTCTATTTTTCAGTTAAAAATTTTAATTGAGAAAAAAATTTAATGAAAAACAATACTTTATATTTATCAAATCTTTGCTTAGGCCTAAATCAAATCAATTTTCAAATTTCGAATTTGATCAAAATATTTTATTCGTGAATTACACTTTTTTACTATTCAATAAGACTAGTTTTGACATAGTACTTTTAGAAATGTTTTGCTCACATGTTAATTGAATAAATAAAAACTGTAATCTAATTAATTATTGATTATGGAATCGCAGTTATCATTTAAAGACTCAATAAAAGCATGCAGAGTGATAAGATCATCTTCAAAGTCACCCTTGACAATGATTTTATCTATATCATTCTGTGATGCGTACATAGACGGATTAAATCTCTCAAACATGTCTTTCGTAGGTGTGAAATTCTTGCAGAATCTTTTATTGATCTATGTAAAAAAATCAGTACTAAGAATTTTCAGCTTATATTCTTCAAAAAAATTAAAAGATACTTAATAACTATAATAACTGTAAATAGTATAATTATTGGTTTCGTGTGTTAATGGCACCTTATTAAAACTTCATAAAAAAACGTCATATTTGGGATTATTGCCTCCTGCCGATAATAAAAGATTTGCTTCAAAAAAAAGAAAAAAAATCGTACAAGTTTTTGTATCTTTTGGTAATCAGTATAAAATATGAGACCGCCCAAAATGCGGCAAACCACATTTCGAAAATTTCTTCCGCAAAATGGCTTACAAACCCGCCCAATTTGCGGAAAACCGCCCAATCTGGCAGCTCAGCGAGTGTAAGGGTGCCTGTACATGGACGTCTTAGGCTGCAGTCACATGGTGCAGGATAGAGCTCCGCAATAGAACGAACCAATGGCAGCAAAATAGTCAAATCCAAAATTGCTCTGATTGGCTCTTTCTATTGCGGACGGTCTATTGCGGAGCTCTGTCCTGCACCATGTGACTGCAGCCTTAAAGTCTCAAGACTCTAAGCCCCCGGGAAGATTTGAATCATGTTTCAATTTTCTTATCTCAAAATAACTCTTATCGTAGTGAAAGAGCGTTGGTGCACTAACTTAAATTCGCAATAGAATGCGTCAAACATTCGACACTGTCGCCATCAGGTGTCGCCAAGAGGGAGATAGATAGCCTACATAACTCATTCGGCTTAATTATTTCACTCGAGCTTCAGACTTATAAACATTGGATGCTCGGTCTATACTTTATATGCTATGTGACGAAGCCTGTTTTATTGGTTGAGACTAATCACGTGGTATTTGAGAGCGGGTAAATTCAAACATGAGATTGAGAAATGAAAAAACAATTATTATTAAAAAAGGATAGATATTATCTGTAATGAAAAAGTATACAATTTATATTGTTTCGAAAAATCATGAAAGATAAGGGTTGGTGCCCGATGCGCGTAGGAGTGAAGCCTCTGAGTAGTGTATTATAGATAGGATGAGGACAGATTTTTTTTAACAATTTTACCAAACCTACGTCAGCGGCTGGCAGCCAGCCTATAAGCCTATAAATTATATTATGGATAAAATAAAAATAACACTGGCCGACGTGTTTGTAATCGAACATGTTATTCATACAATTTATTAGTGTTGCATAAACACGTCAGAATCAGTGCAACAAAAATTATTATAATTATGCACTTTTTTTCCATCGCGGAGCTCAATATCTCGGTATTGACAGCACAATTAGAACTGCACAAGATTTTAAAAAACAGCACTTAGTGAAAATTGGATTTCATAGACGAAAATTTCATCTGCACAGCTTCGATTAGTCCACAATTGATGAAATTCGACGAGAAGTTATGGTATATAGTTGTTGATACTAATTTTCATTAAAATTTAAATAATCTATGATAGGGAATTATCTTGAGAGATGAAAATATTCTATAAAATGTGCGTTAAAATCCAAAAAAATGATAGTCTATGAATTCAAAAGTTATAGAAATTTCTGAATGACTCTAAATGAATTGACAAATAACAAAAAATTTTTTAAATAAACGACTGTATTGAGTGAAGAATGGATCTTTAAAATTGAAACGTCAGTAGAAAATCGATATACATAAGTACAGCTGTAATCGCACCACCTACTAGTTTTAGCTATTATCTGTAGGTGATTGTACAGCTATAAATATCATTTTAGCTGCGTATAGCAGTTATAATATAAATTAAAGTTACCAAGTCCCACTCATACTGAGAGTATTGAGTCGGGAACTTTTTTTGCTTTTACATTTTAATGCGCTACATACACTACGAGGCTACGTAATACAATGTAAAAGAGTACAGTAAATTACTGTGAATTGGACAATATTATTGTGTTTTACATGCAATATCTCATTTACTTTAATTATTATCTTTAACTTGGAATTGATTTTCACTGATTTAGTTTTGAAAGGAATATTTGACATAGTTAAGATACGATGAAGTAAATAACTACAAAAGGTCCGATCATCCAATCTGCAGCTTACCCTCAGCCGGGGACAATACTATTTCTATAGGTCTCTATAAATAAGATATTATTATCATTATTCCTTTCACTGACAAAACTCGCACGCGAAGGTCGAATCGCTTTCTTCGTCCCTTCTATTCTAGCACAGGCTGTAAGTATAGGGTACATACGCAATCAAAATAAACTAGGGACAAACGTACATACGTGTACGAGTATAATATACTTTTATATCCGTGGAATAATCGATATACAATAATTACCACTATGAAGCAAATTTGATGCGGTTACGAAGGAGATACGGAATAAATAAAATGAAAAATCATTGTTACCTATACGCGTATGATAAATATTTTTATAAGAACGCTCAAAAGAGTCATACACGTACTGGTCGTTTCGTCCCCGGGCTCAGTATGCGTGAGCCGTTATTATTTCGAATGTTATTATTCAGCTTGAATGAGCTTTTTTATCGTTGTACGAGTCGTCGTATTTGGTTGAAATGTCGAGTGAAAATAAAAATTTTGACACTCGAAATACGTATCAAAACGTGTTTCTTGATTTTCACATTATTTCGCATCAATTTTCTCCCACATACGTTTTTCACTGCTTGGGATTCCGTTCGAGGAAAATTTTGGTAGACCTGCGTGCTCGCCTGCGATGAGCATAAGGGAAAATAAGGAGAAAGGAAAAAGGAGTCGTAAAGTGGTAGGCGGGGAGGGGTGAATCATAAAACTTTGTTTTTCCCCTCTCTGTGACCGCATGCTAGAGGTGAAAAAAGAAACTAAATAAGCAACAACACGCACACAAATTAAAGAAGGGGTGCGTAGTGCGTACTGCGTTGTTGTATACATACAAGAATATACGTAACTTGCGTAAAAGGCGGTAGTATGTACTCGCTGTATTTCGGGTTCATCTTGAAAAAAAGCCGAAAAAACTTTATCGAACGTTATTCGTCTTTTGCACGTGTCATGTGTAGAAGACGAAAATTAGGTACCTACATGGATAATTATAAGTACGCACATATACGTCAAAAAAACGTAAGTTTCGTTTCTGACGGTTACATCAAATTTTCGTTAGGATAAAACCCCATGATTCAGGCTGGCTTGTGTTTGGAAGTTGCACTGTCATTGTTTAGGTGATGGTTACTATAGTAATTTTGTAATATAATGTATACGGATAATTTTACAAAAAAACTTCGGTATTACATGTTGTGGCTATTAACAATAAGCCATTTAATTCATTTAATTATTTTTTAAAAAAATTGAAAATGTTTCAACCGTCGGTGCATTTTGAAAATTTTACTTCTACTAAGAGATGTATGAAGACAATATCTTAATTTTGTTATGCTCTCTAGTCTCTATAGAAGATGAAAACAAAAAATGCCTTATTTTTTGTGCTTTAAAAAAATGATCAAATATTTTTAAAATACTACGCAACGTTTTAGCTTAAGTAAACAATTATCTTAGACACTTGGAGCTTGAAGTCGAATCTTTTTGTATTTTGGAGCGTGAATGAATCAAAACAATTTTTCGATACCCTAAACTCGAATTTATCCAGTCTTCTTGAATAGTTCGTTTAGGCCCAAGAAGTATACAGTCATCCAATCTGGGGCAATATTGCAGTTTGACCCCGAGTTTGACATTTTCGATTAGGCGGATCTTTTTTTTGCATTCGAACAATATAAGAATTGTTTGTTGTTTTTTTTTTTAAAAAAACGTCTTTTTTCATTTTCTCGGGTGAAAAATATCGAGTTATATAACGTATATTATTTTTGCACAATATTTCTGTTCAGAAAATTTGAAAAACAGATATAATTTTTACTAAATAAATTAAAAAGGAATATTTTAAAACTAAAAAAATAACATTCTTTGTCCATGAACATATATGTATTAAACGATGTTCTTTGTCCGAGAAAATAAAAAAACGACCATTATCGTTTGAGAATTTTGAAAATACAATTTCGTTCGTCCGAGAGTAGAAATTGTAGAAAAGTGTATAATATGCACACACGTATGTATGTATGTATGTATGTATGTATAGTTATTTTATGCATTGTTTAAGCTATATTTTAATTTTTCACGAAATCCGTTGAAAGTAGTATAAATGTGTTGTAATGCAAAATCATAACTTTTCTCAACTAAATCGAAAATTTGTTTGGTCAAATTATCATTATAAAGTAATATTTTAATAAAATAATCCACATAAAGTTTGTACAATAGTCGTAGCTTAATTCGTTAAGCGCGAAGTTTGAAATCCTCTAATTAAACGAAGTAAGCTATGGCTAGTGTATGTATGGTACATGCATACAAATGTAGCAAGTAACAACTGTTGAAAGTGTCAAATAAAATCACTATCGAATAGTTATCACTTATCACTTATCAGTATTTTTTTTATATCTGGTGATATAAACAAGTAAAAATTAATGTGTTCTGCGTAGTAACTTTACGATCAGTGGTATGTACTCTTTTACCATACTAGCTGTGAATATTTAAGTGTACTGGGCATAGGTACATACTTGTACTACTTGTAGTATCATCACGTCACATATAATTTTTTTAACGGTGTGCGCGTATGCACATGTGCATGTACAAATCGCGGTGGTCTACTAGATGTTAACATACATTATAAATTACTGAATGGCAATTCTATACTTGTTTGCGGCTTCAATAATCGCGTCATCACGAGACAGCATGTTTTGTCACTTTTTAAGCTCAATTGTTTATGCGTATACGAACAGATATAAGTTTTCTAAAAATTAGTGTTTAAATTTTCCCAAAATTTTCCAGCTTGCTTGTTCAGTCCCTAAAAAATTTCGTAAAAAATCATGGCAACTTTTCCAATTTTGAAAAATCTCTCTTCACGACTTCACGTGTCAATTAAGAATTAAATTTTTCGTGAAATGATCCCTATATACAAATCAGATATCGCCAGTCGGTGGCGCCATCTGCGCCACATATGTCATATATATGAAATACTCGGATATACTAATACAAATACAGTAATGTAAGGCCGCGGTCACATGGAGCGTGTAACGCGTAAGCGTAGCCTGCACTTGAGCCTGTGAGAGCGAGAGAGAAGTCAAATACGCGAACCTCTCTCGCTCCCTCTCACGAAATGGTTAAATAATGGTTACGCGGTACGCGTTACGTCAGTTACGTGCTCCATGTGACTGCGGCCTAAAACTTCGTTCCAAAATATATAGGTGGCTTGTCTACGGCCACGTCCTTACTACGGGCCCCATACGACATAATTCTCAGTATACTTACTCCCTTGCACGGCCTGACACGGCTTGCATATCAGCGGTCATATGAGTGACTCAGTCCACTGAGTGGACTGCACAGTTGGTTGACGAATCTACGACGACTACGACGCCACTATACTTATCATAGCGTCGTCCGTCCGTCTGTCGTATAGTCTTCTTATTTCATCCTCCGGCCCGTCGCCATTGAGCCATCATTGTCAGGATTTCTGCTACAACAGTTCGCGGACGCACGCTCAACTGCTTAATTAAGTAAGAGTGTAAGTACTATGTTTTTCTCTTTCGTTCGCGCGACTTGACATAAACATTGGCTAGTCGGCTTGCAACATCAAAACAGTCTTTATTATATAGTTGTCAACTCTGAGTGCACGTTACAATTCGAAAAACAACACGTAGTTCCATGTTTGGTTTTTTTTTTACGGAAAGAATGTGTTTTATTTTACTCGGCACAAGTCACATTTAACTTCTGTGTTCTTAAAAAAACGTACATACCAGATGCAGTAGGGGACAGTGTTTGCAGGTTATTGTTTCAAAAGTACGCACGTGTGTGCGCTCCCGGTTATACATATAAGTACGTGTTTGTGCTTGTAGCTACGAGTTTCAATTTTCAATTTTCTTGTTTCGTTCGTTGATGCCAGTCGGGTCGGCGTCGGATATTCGGATGATCCGAGTCGGATCTCCTGTTAAATTGTACTACCTATCGTTGATCGTCGTTGTTGTCGAGCATGAGTACTCCGAGCGGTATGTGCAAACAAATCTATTTTTTAATTAAATTTTCGTAGGATCTAGGACTACTTAGTTAATCGTATCTTGTAAAGAACTATTACTTCATTAAATGGTACAGTAACTTGTCAGGGATGATTTGTTTTTACTTTGAAATTATTTGTTGTAAGTAGATGATGAGTATAAGATTACACTCAACTGCATTCTTGTAAAAATTTTGAACATTAACTTAAAATGTCCAGAACTACAGTTGAATGTTATATTTAATCTTAACGACTGTTTGGGCTCATATTTCAAGTATTTTTATCAGAAGCTGTGTGTGGCAATAGAATTTTCTAAACCTTATCAACTAATGACCAATACTATTGGTCAAACTTTGACTAGTTGGCATTATTAATATGAATGCACGTTGTAAGCATGACATTCCATTTCATGCATTTTACAGACTTTTTTACGTTTTTCTTGAACAAAAGGAATATCTAGGTGTCTATTTTAATTTAAAATGACTAATGTAGTTTTTTAATTATATAACCTTTATCTAGGAAGTGAATTTGTTTCAACATTATAATTATGCAAGTGTATCGCTTGTGATACATACTTTAAGATACTAGCAGACAACTACTAAGATACTACAGGCCTATCAGCAAAATCCGTTATTAAGTGAAATAAATTTTTGCTTTAAAATTGTTTGCAGGATTTCTTTTTTTAATGTTTGAATATATTTAGTTGTGCAAGTTGACGGGCTGTAACTAAGTAAAAAATTGTTCAAGCTAATTTAATTGTTTAACAAATTTTAAATATCGACCAAATTGGTTCGGAAGAAATTTTGTATCCTTTGGGTCAACATAAAAAGAAGTTGTAGAATATTTATCTGTTGTCTTCCACGTTTTTGAGTAAATAATTTGTGAAATGACAAATTTCATTGATTTTCAGTGCTCTAAAAGTATGTAAAATAATGCATTTTTTGACATCTAGAAAATTTAATTAAATTGTTTCAGGCTTATTTTAGGTGCCTATTTTTTAATTATCATAAAAGGGCATGCAAAGAGTCAGTGTGCTTAGCCGCGTGCGGCTACGCAAACTTATGTACATGTATGTCTCAAAATTAAATGTCACACACTCTTAAAAATTAAAAACAAATTTACAATGCAAAATAGCAAAAAAAATTTACTGGACGTTGTTGAATAATTTACTTTCAAATAATATGCAAAAAAAATTTCATCTGATGTAAATCGCATTATTTTTGAGCAATGAAAATCGTAAAAATGGCATTTTTTTCTAATTGTACATTACATCACTATATAGGGCACAAAGTACAAACTTGAAAGCCCGAAGTAGAGCGGACTGAAACTGTGATGGACCGGAAAAAATTGGTAGCACCTAGTTTTTGTGCTTTCTTGTTCAAAATGGGGTACTGTACCCGAAATTTCATCTTGTAACCCAGGAATGTGGTCAAATATTGTTTTAGACTAATTTTATTTAAACAAATTATAAAAATAAATTTCTTTTCCGTATTTATTACTCCAAAATAAAAAAAAATTCTTGGTAATTTTTCTTTAAACTCGATAGATTTTGAGTGAAAAATTCTCAAAGTTCGAAAAAATCGTGAAACGGGCTATTTTCAGCGTTTAAAAAAATTAAAAAAGAACAATTTTTTTCTTGAGCAAAAAATGTTTTGGTATACGTTAATATGTATATAATAATATCCTGAGAAGATATTTATTATTTTAGGTGTAAAAGTTTTCTTTTTTTTAATTTTCAACCATACGTTTACGCGTGCTCCAGCGTGTATTACCTCGACAAAATTAGTTTAATCATTTTTTTTCCCGAGTTTCTACTGACAACCCACTTTTAGGTTTAGGAAATTATATGAAAGAGATCCTGCAACAATTCTTTGTGAAAATTTTCCATATTCAATGACGGATTTTACCAGACCTAATATTTTTCTAAGTGTTCGAACTGCATTTCACCTCAGCCTTGCATATAATTATATTTCTTCCAAATACCTGATAAAAGATGTATTTTTATCTCCAGCCTTTAATTTGTGTATCAATTACTGAATAATCGCTCTAGCCAAAAAGAGCAATGTTAAAAAGTGCGATTTCTTAAATTTTTTTTCGTAAAAATTTTTTTTAGCTGGGAAAAAATGTTGAACTAATTAATGTGTTATTCTGGAATGTTCAAGTACATTGAGTACATTTCAAATACAAGCAGCGTTTCAAGCATTGAACAGGTGCGGAAAGGAAAGAAAGCAAACGAAGAATGCTCAGGCTGAAAACACAAGTCTTAAATCCCCTTAAACTCTCTCTCTCTCTCTCTCTCTCGCTCTCTCTCTCTCTCCTATCTCTCTCCTATCTCTCTCCTATCTATAAACACCATGAAGCAGCGTTTTAAGTATTGAACAGGTGCGGAAAGGAAAGAAAACAAACGGAGAATGCTCAGGCAAACACTCGTTTCCATAGATCTTCATTCAAAAATATTTCACCGACATGTATATGTTTCTTTGTCTGTTAATTTATTTTCTCGGTTTTTTTCTTAAAAATACTTTTTTTTTTTCTGTTGGTAATTATTCTATTGGTATTACCTAATGAGTGGTCTTACACTGAAAAAACTATGGGTAATAGCAGCAATCACGACTTTGTGGAAGTGATGAACTTTCGCGCGTGGTGTACAGGCAGCACTACAGTCTCGACTACAGTGGTGTATTGGCAGCACTATTGTGGTCTAAACTTAGAGACATGGTTGACTGCTGTATATAATTTTTATTTAAGAAGTGAGATTTTTTCTGGTAGGTGAACAATCTCCACAAGAATCTCTAACATCTTACCTTTATGATAAAATTTATTTCAACGTAAGATTCTGCTTCAGTGAGCTGTAAAAC
>JAPYYV010009878.1:0-11662 GCA_030522625.1 Copidosoma aretas
ATGATTGCGTAAATATTGTATACTCATACATATGAATTAATATTAACCTTTAATATTAATTAGAGTCATTAATAGTATTAAATTATTAACAATTATTTGCTAAAACAGTAAACTCTTCTTATATATTGACTATAGTTATTTGAATTTTTAGCAAATTTTTATGAGATCGCTTTGGTTATCTATGTTTGTACGCATAAATGCGAATTGAAAATTAATTTTTTTATTTATCATTCAGAAACAGGAATAAAAATATGGAAATAAGGGGGTTGGCGCGCGGAGCGCGCAGGGGGCGAAGCCCCACTAGTATATATATATATATATATACTAGTAAGGCTTTCCCCTGCGCAACGCGTGCCAATCCTCTACTTTCGATGTGTATAATGGATCAGATGACAAATAAAGTTTTCCATTTTTTTTAATCATTATTTTATTTTGATTACTATGACCTTTCAGAGAGGTGGTTTTAAAAAGAAATTTTATTTGTATCTTATATTTCGACGAAAATATAATTTCTTTAAGTCTTTCAAAATTAACCTTATCCGTTTCGGGTGACGTTGATGATGATAAATTCAAAGTGCTAACTTTTAAAACTAAACATATTTAACAAAATACAGAAATTTACCATCTGCATTTCTAAAAAAAAAAAATACAAGGAACACTTCAAAAAAAATCTCTTACAGTTACTACAAATAAGAACAATGCAATAATGATAAAAACTGATGAAGATGATTTCTTCATAGAACCTATTCACTATGATAAATTAAATAAAAAAGCCAATATTATTTATCTATTTTTGGGAAGGAAAAATAAAGGCATCTAACTGTTGCTGCAAGGGAAAAATTCTTCTCCTACCTTGGAAACTTTTTTACCCCTGGTACACCTCGGTAGGAAAGGCAGCGTTTGCCACTTATGTGCATCCGACCAGGGGGTCCCAACGGTCCCTCAGGCGTTGCTTCGCAAGCGCCCTCGGACCCAGGGACCGCCCTGGAGAGATACATTTGTGACGAAAACTACTATTGGGTCCTGTAAGTAAATATGACAAGAAATTAAAAAAAAAAAAGTTATCTGACAATAATTTAGGAATACGTATTAGATATCATAATGATGTCTTCAGTATTGCATCTTTTAATAGTAATACAATAGAACAGAAAAGTAAATCCATTCACAACATTAAAAGTCAAGGATCAGTTTGTCTTGTCACTTTAAATAATTAAAAATTAGAAGATTTCTTCAAAGAACTTATTTATTATAAGGCAATGAAATATAAATTTTACTGTTGTTTAGCTGTGTTTTGGAAAGGAGAAAAAAGGATATCTCACTGTTGCCACAAAGGAAAAATTTCTTTTAGTCCTATGAGTGAACAAGACAAGAAATAAAAAAAAATTATATGACCTGAGGATAATTTCAGCAAACTTATTAGGTGTTATAATATTGTATTTAGTTTTGCATCTTTCATGAGTAACGGAATAGAACAAAAAGGTAAATCTATTTACATTTTTGAAATTCAATGACAAATTTGTCATGTAACTCCTAATGCTTTGAAGTTAGATGAGAGTAAAGGAACGAAACATGGTCAATCATACATATATGATGATTAAAAAGCCATTCAACAGATAATAAATTCACGTGAAAACAGAAATTTATTTGAAACAAAAACAACTTAGACAGAAATTATACAACACAATCCTATTGTTAGAAATTATAAACATATGCATTAAATTGCAAATTTAAAAAAACTTCTTGAGTACAAAATAAATTTTGTAAGAAAAAATGATGTATAAAAGCATGCATACAATAACCAGGGTTGCCAGATTATTTTTATTAAAACCCGCCGCTAGAGGTCAGGAAACCGCCCAAAAACCGCGTACATTTTGAAAAAACCGCCCAAAAAACCGCACGTTTTAAAAATAGTTCCCAATAAGCTAGTACACTGTAATTACAACTGAAATAGATACTAGATCGACAAAAGCTATAATGTTTGCTCTCATTCATTGATTAAATCATATTCTGAAGTAAAAATAAAACAAGCTACACTATATGGTCGTGATTCTGCACTAAGTAATATAAGAGTTTAAAATAAATAAGCATATATTTTGTAACGTTTGATTATTTATGTCCCTGAGTCTCGGCTTAGTATGTTCATAGCTTTTTTTTTATTACAAATAGTTCATAAGCAACAGTTTTTTAAATACAAAATAGATACAATATTTTTGACTAGTTTTGATTTTCCATCATAAAAAGAGAGCACCCACCTTTAATTTCTTCAATAAATAAGTGTAATATTACATAATCTTCTTCTTTAATATCTTCACCGTAATCTGCTTTATAAAATGACTGATTTTGTTCGTTTCGATTGTGTTATGTAGTGAGAAAGTAACAAAATTAGTTAGTAAAATGCCAATTTAAGTTCATATTGTTATAAAATGAACATGCCCCGTTAGGGGCTCTGGCCAAATGCGACCCCTTTGTGCTTGATCTCCAAAAAAAATTTTTTTCTTATGTGTAAATTACTTCAAATTTCAAACCACCCAATTTGCGGAAAACCGCATTTCGAAAATTTCTCCCGCAAAACGGCTTATAAAATCGCCCGATTTGCGGTAAACCGCCCAATCTGGCAACCCTGACAATAACCTTTAACAGCACAATACGTTATCCTGTCGTGAGAAAATTAATAGAATCATTACAATTAGAACAAGAATTAAATGTTTTAAGTTCATTGGGATTTTTAAGAAATTTTAAATTAATAAAAATATGCGTTTTATCCAAGATTAATCGACAAAAGCGTCACTTAACATTGGTAAAGAGAGGATTATAACATTTTAAATCTCTAAAATTTGGAAAACAAAATATGTATGTTAAAAAATTTTCAAGTCAGTAGACAATTTTTCAATAAAATGTGTTGTACTAACTTCTCCCAGTAAACACACATATTTCTTAAATAATAGAATTTTAAATCAAATGGAAGAAAGCCTGAAGACACATGATAGTATAGATCATGCAACTTATAAAGGTGCTGACAAATCTAATGATGATATTTATATTTATTTTCCGATGGAAATTCTAATTAGCATTCGTAAGGCTCTGCCACCTCATAAACTTGTTTTAAGGTAGTAGTTGACCCACAGTCACGCATGCGCAGTAGACCTTCCATAGACAGGAAAATCTTTTGCGTGTGTGCGTGTACATATCCCGTTTTTCTTTCATATAAATGTCTTAGCTCTGCTTAGCTGTCGGCATTCAGTGAAAATTTCCATCTTTCGATCAAGATTATTCAACAACCATACTGCTGAGCATATTCATTTTTTAATATTTGATGTATTATAATATTTTACGTATTCTGTTAGTTTTTTGTAAATATTCATCGTTTTTTGGCGGAGAAATCAGTATTTAAGGAATACATGTTAAAAGTTTTAAGAAATTTCATCGTCTTGTCATTTCATCAACTACTTAATAAAGGAGCATTGTTTATCTGAATAAGAAATCTGCGTATATCTGATAATTTATGTAATGGTACAAGATTCAGAATAAAAAAATGATTAGAATATAATATTGAAGCAGACATAATAACCGGTGAAAACATTGGTCAAACAGTTTACATACCAAAAGTTATATTAAATACTGGTAACACGTCTTCGTTACTATTCATTTTATACAGAAAGCAGTTTCCCTTAGTTTAAGCTCTAGCTATGACATTAAATAAAACACACGGTCAAACTTTCGACAGGGTTCGTCTATACTTAACAAAATCATTGCTCTTACATGGGCAATCATATGTTGCGTTATTTAGATGCAAAACTGAAAATGGTATTTTCATACTAATTGATAATGAAAATAGGAAAATAGTAATGATGTCAAAAATATGGTTTGGAAAAAAATTCTTGAATAATTGATATACAATCCTTTTTATATTAAGTGTACTAAGTGAATTTATGACAATGATTAACAAATATTAGAGTTGATTGTCAATATTTTTTAGACATTATGATGCTCATTAAAGAAATGAAGTTCTTCTGAAAATATTCTTTGTTTATTTAATATTATAACAAGTCATGATAAAATATTATTCTATGAAGTGTAGTGATGTTAAAGAAACTGTATGTTTTTAACTTACGTAAAATTGGACTTTTTTAAATTTTTTAACAAGATTAATTTTTATATGATTACTTTATTAGAATAATAATAACGTTTTTACGAAAAATTCTAAGTTTTTAAAGGGGGTAGTGGGGGTAAGTAGGGGAGATTCAGAATATGGAATTGTTTGAGATCACGGAAAAATTCAGAGAATTTTACCTTCTTTTGTTGGATAGGTGTAGAGGAGTGATCAGTGTCAAGTGGGAAAGCTGTAGGGGGTATCGAGACGGCACCTGGTTTTTTTAAAAATTTTTATTGGGTTAAAATAGCAGATAAATTTTAAAAATCGTACCTTATTTTGTAGGAAGGGGTATAGTGCGGTGTAAAAGGGCATGCGAGGTGTAAAGGACCTTATATACTGAAATAATAACAACGTTTCCCCGAAATATTCTAAGTTTGCGGTTGGGGGGGGGGGGGGGGTTGCGAGGAGGGGGGGTTAAAAATTTTGAAATACTCGAAATCCCGGAAAAATTAAGAGAATTTTACTTTATTTTTTGGGTATAGGGGGTGTTATTGGAGTCACGAAGGGGGCTGTGGGGGATAGTAGAGGTCGCAAGGGGGGTGGGGGAGTTACAAATTTTTTGTCAAGTTGAAATCACGGAGAAAAATTACGAATTTTAACTTATTTTGTGGAAGGGGTGGAAACATAGGGGTGTGGGGGGCCTTCAGTAATAGAATAAGAATAACGTTTTCACGGAATATTATAAGTTTGTTCGTGGGCGGGGTAGTACGGAGGGGGTGCGGCGGGATTTAATATTTTAAATGAGTCGAAATCACGGAAAAATTGAGAAAATTTTACCTTATTTAATGGTGGGGATATAGGAGAGGTGAAGAGGGTTATAAAAGTCACGTAGGAGACTATTTTTTATAACTGTTTACAAATCCATAGTTATTTAGGACCCAGCACATCCCTGATCTATCCTTACTTCAGAAGACTTTAAAACAAAGCAGTCTTGCATGGTTTTTGATTGCTTGGTAGATCAAAACATTCCTTTAAAAAATTGATCGTGAGTATTTCTTATATCTTATCACATATTTATACTTTTTCCAGTCGTACATATCACAGATTCTCTTTAGGCTCGAGAAACCTCAAAATAATGCAGCTTCCATACGTTAAAATGGCCTATTACAGCCAGTTTTGAGGCTTCTTTTTTAACAGAACTTACAACATAATTGCATGATTCATATGCACAATAAGTTATAAACAATACATAAAATCAAGCTTTAATCAGAAATTTCATAGGTCCAACATTATTTTATATCAAATAAATCGCTTGATTAGCGTGATTTTGACAATTTTTAGCTGCCACATCAGATTGACATTTTTAATTTTGGAAAAAAGCGAGACGGAAAAAGGATGCCTACTAACTAAACTTCAGTTTGTCCCTGTAAAAGATCTTTCTCGTCGAATAAAATTTTGGGAACAGCCTTGCTCCGGTTGACAAAGAACGACCTATATATGTGTATAATATCGGGGTGTCCGTTATTTACCGATTTTATCTTTTTGGTCATCTACACGCTGAAATCTCTTAAGTGTACCCTAAGATAAAAATCCAGAGCCTGAAAAACAACAAAATTTCGAGTTTACACGTGCTACCACACACATCTTGTTTTCCCATTTAAATAGCATGGGACTTTTATGATTCAACCTTGTTTGATTTTTTTGACCACTTTAAAAATTTTTCTAGATTTTTAAATCACATTTTTGAATTACGTATCACTTGGCCTTGATTTATAAATTTTTTCCAGCTCAATATGAGCATGTTAAAAAAGTTCGATTTGAGCCTTCGATGCCTTCGAAGAACAAAAATCCAGAATATGAAATTTTTTCAACTTGTTTATTTGGAGCTGAAAAAAATCAGTTAAGGAAGTCCCAGTGACATGTTATTAAATGATTCATTTTAAAAATACAGAGAAAATACTTAAATTAATAAAAAAAATTAAACAAGATTGAAGTTTGAAAGTCCTATGCTATTTAAATGGGAAATTAAATTGCGTCTAGGGGCACATGTAAGATACCAATTTTTCGGATTTTTTGGGTATGGAATATCATTTTAGGATACAACAAAGACATTCCAGGGGGTATATTATGAAAAATTCAAAATCGTTAAATAACGGACACCTTAATATATACATGTAGACGACTTATGTATATAGATATACTTTTACACGTAAGAGACGGCATTAATGCTTAGTCACAGCAGCGCCACCACTATTCCTGCTTACACTATTTTTTTTACTTATTAGACCAAGAGATATGTTTTAAAGACGCCGGCATCAGCGCGTTGTTGACATCGCTTGGCACGAGTCAGACGATACCTAATATTCACGCTTCCTTTCTTACGCATTATAATATTCTAGCGTAAGGTGTCTATTAGCGCGCTTATCAAGTAAGGCTAGTCACTGGCCATAGGCGCGCTCGCTCTCTCATCACCAAAATTAATAACTCAAAGCTGATCCAGTTCCATCACTGTGCTTGGTCCACCTTTTATATCAAGAAGGGAGTATCAAATGATGCGAGTTGCTGGCTTTGTCGACTGAAGTTCTAAGAGGCGGTGGCAAAGGTTTTAGTGGAACCGTCATCGTGGACTTTGTTTGATTCATATGAAAATGGATATAAATAGGTTTAGTGGGCTACGGGTATTCCATAGTATTTCATACTCTCGAAGGGAAAGCGTAAGTAAAGTCTCCTATCAACGATAGTTTTATTGCTATTGTTTACAATTTTTATATTTCACAGTTAAACAACACTTTAGATAAAATACAGCACGACTGATTAATTAACTTTTTCCCTTATATCTTATTCATATCAAAAAATCATAAAGGAGTAAAATGATGTACTTGAAATTCTGTTTGCAAAAATGGAAAAAAACTCAATCTTAGTTTGAAATTCATACTAATAATTAGTCAAAGAGAAAAAGAGAGCCCTTGCCTACGCTCCCACCTGTAAATAAAAACCATTATATTTCGTTTCCAAATTTTTCCTATTTTTTATAACTTATTTACTTTATTAATCATCATTTACATACGTATTTTGAATATAATCGTGTAGATCTTCCTTATCGATTTCCTTATCTTCATCTGCATTCTTTTGCTTCTAATGTCAAATCATCCAATTTTTCATAGCATATGCGTTTTTAACTACTCATTCAGCATCCCAATACAGAGGATGATTTTAACACATAATGGAACCGTCCTTCGGAAAACTCTTGATAGATGGGTAGTCATGATCATTAAGATTGATGATGCTATTAAAAATAATAAAAGTAAATTGTAAGTTTCATTATAATGAATGTAATACCTTACAACTTACTTCCTATATGGCATGATGTTTCCTATCCATTCTGTTTTTTCTAAACTCTTTAAATGTACTCAACTAGCATCCTATAAGGCCTCTTGTAGCATCCGAGTATGACTCTCATATAGAATGACACCACTACTATAAGCGATTCCATTATAATTTTTCTTAATCCAAATATTAATACAACGATCTTCAGTGCTTCAATCAGTCGACCTACATGACGGTAAAAACCAGTAGACTATTGGTTGCATGTCCTCATCCTCATAGTTATTGATAGCAAGCTCGATGAGGACAACGTCGATCGGTGGCCTCAAGAAGCCTTAAATATCCACAACATATTTCATGATCTTCTTCGAGAGTAGCACTAGGTTGGAGAGAGGTCTTTTCTCTAGCTCACTTCGAAACGGACTAATGATTTTAGGCGAGCGACGTTAATGCTCATACCCTCGCTCAATAAAAGAGTATTAAATTCGACCGTTAGAGGGCAGACTTCTCATGAACTCCTTATTTTTTGCTGTGTTTCATGGATGTAATGAAGAATTCATGACAAGCCTGCACTCTGGGGGCCAACTATGATCCTCTCTATTAGTATACAGTTGCGTGCGCAGCCATGAAAAGTGCGGTGTTGGCGGCTCGGAGGCATCAGTGGAGAGGAAAGCTCCGT
The DNA here is from genome assembly GCA_030522625.1 of Copidosoma aretas. Lineage (NCBI taxonomy): Eukaryota > Metazoa > Arthropoda > Insecta > Hymenoptera > Encyrtidae > Copidosoma > Copidosoma aretas. The sequence goes on from JAPYYV010009878.1 coordinate 8,097, forward strand.
CAAGTGGGTATAAAAGCCACAGTGGTATTTCGAAAAAGTCAGTCACAGCATAGCAAGCTAGCAGGCAGTACGGTTCTAGCAGCACCGGAAAAGTTTTATTGGAGTACACCAAAAGAATGTAGCAGCATCCAAGAGGGTATAACTTGGAAGTTAGCTGCACCTAGAGGGTATCGTCATGGAGGTAATGTTAACTTGAATGTTATCGTTATTTTACGTAAACGCTTCTTGGAAACATACTTTTAAGTCCTCCACCCCGCTCATAGTCTTTAGGGAGTGAGGATGAGTCGAGAAAAACACAAAAGGTCTACCCCGTAGAGCTATCAGCAGTATTCATTTATTATCAATGTAATTATTTCTCAAATTAAGTCGGAGGCAGAGCTATACTAATATGTTATTAACATATTTTTAAGCTCATTATTTAACATAAGCTATTGATGTCAGAATTTTTTTCAATAGAAAATTTTGAGGTTACATAAAAGGAGAATTTTTTATTGGTATGTGGTTCCCCCACCGCTACCATCTCATCCCTTAAAATTCTTCCCAAATTATATTATATTTTTTTTTTCTAGACATCATGAACGTTTAGTGCTTGAAGTACACTGCAGATTTGCTGCAAAATGCCCTCAGGTAGATTGCTTAAGTGGATAATCATGATCTACAAAGATAGTTGAAGTTGACCCAACAGGCGATACAAGCTCTTCAAAAGCATGTCGCTTCATTAGTATCCCCAAGAGAGATGCCATCCTGTCAGTCCATCTTAGCTACTTTGCTGTATATTTAAGACAAGTTGGCGAGTTTACTAAGGAAGACTTGAGGAGAATTACAACAGGATCCTCTAGAGCAGCAGTGCTGTCTAGATATTCCTAGTAAGCAGAACAGTAGAGATGTTTCTAGTGCACTAAACAGTGAGAGTGTAGATAATCCTAGCGTAATGTGAAGTGATCAGCATCTAAGAATCGCATAGCAATAGGTGTAATAAATTATCGTGGACATGTAAACGTTACTCTTTTCTTAGATGATGCCAAAGTTTTTATAATGTCCAAAGTTGTGAGTGCTCTAGAAAACACAATGCTCTAAAAATTAGTTTTGAGCTTGCCACAGACAACATGATACAAACGAACGATAAAGTCATTAATCAGAAACATTTTAATACAAAGACTGCTGAAATCGTAAGATCAACTAATGTAGATGATAATTGGTTTGAATTGAACATTAAACAGCCCATAACACATCAAATAGAAGAATTCAAAGGACGACAGTCGGGCTGGACACTGCAGCGGAGGATTAATTTTACTGTGAGTATCAACAAGAATAATCTAATGATAGGAAATTTATATGTATATTAGGATGTCCGTTACTTACCGATTTTAACTTTTTGATCATATACCCCCTGAAATTTCTTCGTTGTATCCTAAAATAATAATCCATACCCTGAAAACCCCAAAATTTTGGATTTAACACGAGCCCCTAGACCCAATTTGATTTACCATTTAAATAGCATGGGACTTTTATGATTCAACATTGTTTGATTTTATTGACCACTTAAAGTATTTTTCTGGATTTTTTAATCACATTGTTGAATTACGTATTACTTGGACTTGATTTATTGATTTTTTCCAGCTCAATACAAGCATGTTGAAAAAGTTCGATTTTGGCCTTCGAAGCCTTCGGAGAATAAAAAATCCAATATATGGAATTTTTTTAACTTGCTTATATTGGGCTGAAAAAAATTAATTAATTAAGTCCAAGTGACATGTAATTCAATAGTATGATTTAAAAATCCAGAAAAAATATTTAAAGTAACCAAAAAAATCAAACAAGATTAAAGTTTGAAAATCCCATGCTATTTAAATAGGAAATCAAATTGCGTCTAGGGGCACGTTTTAAATCCAAAATTTCAATGTTTTCAGGGTATGGATTATCATTTTAGGATACAACGAAGAGATTTCAGGGGGTATATAATCAAAAAGTCAAAATCGGTAAATAACGGACACCCTAATGTAGATATACTAGATAATATACGGAAGAAAGGAGCTTGTGCAAAAGTGAAAAATAGTGATGATAAGTATTTCATGCGGGCAGTTCTGTTTGCATTACATCTCCCAGATAGAAATGCTAGGCAAGTAAATCGTTATAAGCCAAAAGAAAGTGAGCCCGATTCCGATGAAATAGAGTTTTTTGTTTCTACGAAGCACGTCAGCAAGTTTGAGAAACAAAACCCTGTCTCTGTGAATGTATTGCGGAAATATGGTGGCAAGCATACAGTCCTAGAATATCAGATAACGCTACTAAGTAAAGAAAACAAGACTTCAAAGTTTTAAAAATTCAATTCCGCTAAACAAGTTGCTTACGTGCTAACTATGTAAGTAATTAAAGAGAAGATGATGCTGAAACACCAGCAGAGTCGTTCATACGAGAATCAAAGGCCATAGCAACTAACGTGCAAGAATTATATTAGAATTCAAGACCCATGAACTTGACTCACCCAGAAGAAGATAAATTTAGACAAGTTAAAGCTCGTCATATTTGTGGTGGCTTATTTGGATAAAATCAGGAGAAAGCGCAAGATCATTGCTGTTTGACGGAAAAATTTAGAGGTGCTGCACACGAAAGTTGCAGCATTAACCACCAGAATTCGAGATTCATACCAGTGATATTCCACAATCTTACCGGCTACAACTCGCACCTTATCATCATAGAGTTGACGACGAAGAAATACTTTGAGGGACAGGTCAATCTTATAGCTGAAAACAAGAAAAAGTATATTTTGTTTACCAATTTTATAAAAGGCAGCAACATTAATCCTAGATTCATCGATTCGTTCCGATTTAGGCCCTCCTCTTTGGAGAAATTAGCATAATGTTTGGATAAGATTGAGATTATCAGGAGAAAATTCAAGAATGAATATAGTGAGGAGCAGACGAGAGTTCTTCCTTAGAAAGAGTGTATTTCCTTACAACTATGATAGTTCTCTGGAAAAGCTGAGAGAAAGGGAACTACCATCAAAAGCAGCCTTCCACAGCAAGTTCAGTGGTGGTAAAATTTCTTATGCAGAGTATGTGCATGTGCAGAATGTATAGAGAAAATTAAATATTGAAACTCTTGGAGAGTACTCTTATCTATACTTTGAAACCGACGTTTTGCTGTTAGCACCCGTCTTCGAGAACTTTGGTACGGCTCGCATGCCAGCATACCAGTTAAATGCTGCACATTACAACACCACTGGTATGGATATGCTACTATTTTTTTTAATTTTTTTTTTATTGTGTATTTCCTACCCATACACCAGTTACAACTGATTTTTACGGGCACCCTCTACCACCTCTGTGTGGAGGGTGTTGGTCCTAAATCCCAACTAATCCCCTCTATTCCCCACCTTTCCTAGCCAGTCCCGCATTTACCCAGAGCGCACCAAGGCTTTTAAACCCCCTGGGTCGCCCTGTGGTGCAGGAAAACCTCTTACATGAGGAAAAACCTACACCAGGACCAGCCGCGGGACTTGGGAAAAAATCCCAGCCGGAAACAGTTTTTGAAAAAATCCTGCACCGACCGGGATTCGAACCCTC
>JAPYYV010009879.1:2416-14385 GCA_030522625.1 Copidosoma aretas
GGTGCAGAGAAATAGAGAACGGGGAGTCGAGAGTTGCCCCGGGGCGTGCAGCGGCAGCGGGGACTGTACACTCTTTGTAACGAGTGCTCGCGCGTCCGATCCCGTGGGGCGACGAATTAATTGCGCCCCGAGTAACGTAAATCAAGCCAAATGAGACCGCGAGATCTCTATATATGATGCTATAAATGCAGCTGATTATGACGGATGGGCTCCATCGCGAGCGTAATTGTTTCCTTCTTCCTCTGCTCCGCTGTCTGTACAGCTGTTGGGTACCCTCGATGTACAATTGTTTTTTTTTTTTTTTTTTTTTTTTTTTTTTTCAACCTTCACTTCCCTGCTGCAGTACGAGAACGCGGCTCTGTCTCCAAAGTGCGCGCGTCTGCTTGCTGCTCGCGGAGGGCCGATGCTTGATGATCGCGAAGGACCGGGATTCCATCGTTTACGGTATACTTATATACGGTCCATCGCTTCGTCCCGCTCCAGCTTGTGTGAAAGAAAAAAACCGCGAAACTTACCGACGAGTGATCTCTCGCGATTCCCAAAACCATTATCACTGCAAGTGCGCCCACGACGGCTCGGACCCATCAGCCGCGCCGCACACCGCGCGAGCCCCCCTATACGCATATTATGGTAAATATACTTAATTGAGACGCACGCGGCCACTCAGCCGGATGCTTATATTATGCGTGTGTGTTATAATGTACGCGTAACGCGGGAGGGCCCCCCCCCTCCCCCATATCTCCGCGAAATCGGCGACGACGGCTAAATTTGCATGGCCGAACCTGCTCCCTCCGCTTTGCGCGCCTCTCCTAACGATCCGGCATTTACCACCGGGTTCGGGGCGTCTTTTTTCTCCTTTTCGTTCCTCCTCCTCTTTTCCGTCCTTTTACGCTGATCGTTTTATTATGCATCGAAGAGAGAGACAAATTTAGGCTGCTGCTGCCGGCTGACCAAGATTTCGCGCCCAATATCGATTCCCCGAACACGTGGCCCGCGCGATTTCGGGATGATGAGCTGCAGTCTGGTGCAGAGATCGACGGTGGTCCCTGCACGGCTCGGGCGGGGCACTCCGTGATCGGCGCTCGTTTTTTCTGCCGGAATCACGTGCTCCTGCGTGTACTTGTACATTGGAGAAAGTGCGTGTATCGTCGAGCGCGATTGATGGGGAAAAACGGATGCGCATCGTTTCGACACGGACGAACGTAACCGATCGAGCTTTCGAGTACATTGCGTTCGAATAACGAGCACCCGACGAGAGGAAAAAAAAAAACAAAACAAAAAAGACGAAGAAGTAAAAGCGACAGCAACTACCACGGCTCGTATAAGTGTATGGTATTATAATAAACACACGAAACACCGCCGAGATTTATGGAGGCACGATTACACGCGGGACGCACCATCATCGCGCGTAAAAGAGCGACAGCTGCCTTCGGGGGGGGGGGATTCCGTTCGCGCGGTGCAGCGCGCGTTAGCCGTACAATCCGCGCGAGTGATTCGTCAGCGGAGCAACGGCAACGATGATCACGATAATCCACACGTACATCACATACACGTACACCCGGTAGCAGCAGATGACACCCGATCCTCCGTACTACGCGTACTCGCGCGTTCGCTCCTTGTCCTCTCCCGTCCTCGTCGCCGCGATCCATCCATCTCTCTCTCTCTCTCTCTGTTATAGCCATGAAGCTGGATCTGTGTACGGTAATTCGAGCCGATCGCCGAGCTGTACGTCCTGCAGCGTAGTCCCACAGCTCGCGAGTACATAATATCGATCGATGCCGTTGTCACGACCGGAGCAATAATAATACAAGTGTACAAACAGCGTCTGCTTTTCCAATCCGGTCGTTTCCCTTACTCCTACTTGTCCACTGTTCGTGGATTATTCGTACCACACGCATGTATATATACAATCTACGTCCACGCTTATGCTCTGCCACTCGGGCTGCTGATTTGATATTTAATTTACTCGTCCCTGCAGGATGATGCGCGCAGTAGAAGTGGCTATATGTACCGTGTACCACAGAAAGGGAATTTATGAATACCGCGAGCCCCGAGCCCATTGGGATGCCGATTTTCCGCGTCGGGATCACAAAAGCGCGAAACGTGCGATTTAAAAAAGTGGCCTTTTCCTCCCTTTCTCTGTTACACGGTACAGACATAAATCATACTTGTGCGGAATGCTCCTCTCTGACGGTACGACTAGAGGGCTCGGGGGAGGGGTTTTTCCTTTTCTCCGCACTAGCACAAAACGTTACAAAAAACCATAAACGGCTTGGAGGCACTGCACTGCACAGGGTATTAGGTATACACAACCTGATGCTGGCAACGCGATATTCTCGCGCTCGTGTCCGTCGTCTTAATCCTGGCGCTTAGTACTGCGTGTCCCCTGTGCGCATACGTATATACACATATATGTATACGTGGATGTACAATATTATGCAAATATATAAATATGTGTAGAAGCATCGTCGTCGTTGTCGTTGGGTACGCAGGTTTTATCGCCCGGACGTTTCATTGTTAACAAGTCAATCGAGCGCTTATATAAGCCGATACGTCGCGTAAATTAACCTGCGTATGTATATATACATGCATGCATATAATGTAAGTACGCGCGCATAATACCAACGCACGTGCAATAATATCCATATAAGTTGTAGCTTCGGGCTGGACAAGAGCTGGACGGATGTATCGGGTAATCTAGTTCCAACCAACTGCTCTCGCGCTAGTTCGATTTTTTGTTTTTTTCCTCTTCAACTTCCTTTTGGAATACCATCGAGGATTATGTCAACGGCAAATGAGATGGCCCGAGCCGCAGGTACAGTTGCAGCATTATACAGGGGAGAAAGAGAGAGCTAGCTGGCTATAGTTAACGCGCGGATAAAAGGACCAGTCCGGCTGACCATGGAGCCGTATTGTATATACAGATGTATAATAAACGGACGAGCTCATTGGGTATGCGCGCATTCGCGCCTCGGAGCTGATGTATCATATAGGCTACCTAATATGCATGGACGCGAAAGAGAGCTGCCATATAACATCTGCATAACTGCAACGCGACTGTAACAGATGCAGTATAGGTACTTATAATTATACGTATCCATTTCAGAGTAGTAAATCCACATCCTTGCCTCCGGGGCTCGGTGATGCGATGGGTAAGTATGTGCATGTATGTGTATTATATTGACTAGGGGTATAAAAAGAGTGCGCAGCATAACATATATACTCACGTATATGTATAATAGTCACGCTCGATCGACTTGCGAGCAAACGAGAGTATATGTAATATATAAATAACGACTGATGCAGACGGTGGAGCAAACGCGGGCGGATCGAGGACGAAACGGGCTATCGGACAAATTAGCGCCGAGATAAGCCCGACAGAGACGGATCGGGCCGAGTCGCCGATCCGATACAATTACGCGCGCGCTTGAACGTATATATTATAGGTATATACCTGTATGCGGGCTTGCGTATACGTTCTTGTACGGACGGACTGATGCTGGCTCGCTCTCGAGTCGATCGTCGGCTGAATGTATTATGAGGACTATTCATGGGATGCGCGACTGGGTTGGCCGCGTCGTCGCAAAAGGGGGATGAAGCTGAGTATGTATAGATATAGGGGGGATGCAGATGCTCTTTGTACCTCACGTGTATGCCTAATTGCATTCGAGAGAGCGAGTATACAGTATACCGTGTGACACCGCGTCGAGCATATATATATATATATATATATATATGTATATACACGGATTGCCTATTAATACATTCCCGCGCTGCGAGCCACTATGTTGGGTTTTACATTGGTATTAACAGCCAAGGTATTATACGTATAAATATGCCCTTGCACTGCTGTCGCCTCTAATGAGACGGGTATGCTACTGCGGCATATAATTATATCCGTTGCGTGCGTGCTTTGGTATTTGTGCAGCAGTTTGCTCGTACTTTGGGGTATTAATTAATTGATATACTCTGCCCTCGTTTTGCACGCCTCGTGGAAGCTCCTTCGACCATTTCTTTGAACTCTATGCACAGGACGTACAATGCATGAAAAAAGTTTGTTAAAGGAACGATGACTTTGCGCGCGTGTGCACAGCAGGAGACGGAAAAATCCATTTTCCGATTTGTCCTTGGAAAAGCAGGAGTTATCGTAGAACGTGGACGTTTTGTTACGTTGCGATATGTAGTGTAGATCCGATGAAACGTTTTATCCTACCAATGCTGCGGATGCAATGTTTTTCAAGCAATCTGTTCCGAGAAACATTCAGTTTTAAGATTGATTGTTTTTCCAGCTGCCATTTCGAACAAAAATGTTTCGTCGGACCTATTGTACATCACCTTCTATCCCCCCCCAGGCGATTCCCGCGACGACCGATTTTCTTGATCCCCCTCAACGAAGCAGAGCATGTACGTCTCCCAAAAGAAGGAAGGAAGAAAGACAAAGAGTCAACAAACGCCGATCCGTCCCCGAACGACCGGCAAAGCGACAGCGGGGCCCCCATGAACCCCCGGCCGGCGACTGGCGGGAGATTAAGGGCCGCAGGTGTGGGCGCGTCGGGCGCGCGCGAGGCGACAGTTCTCGCGCGCGATCCTCTCCTAACCGGACCAGTTTGGATTTCAGCCCGAGTAAAGTTATCCGAGCCGGAAGAGGGACGCGCGCGCGCGGGGGAGGGGGGGGGACCACCCATCGGGGCACTCCTAAATGTACAACGCGCGCGGAGTATCCCGCGAAAACTCGGCGATCGGTGCCGTTGAAATGTACGCGCGCGCCTGCGGACGATGTACCCGCGAGCCGGTATGGCATTGGAAGGCGTGTTTCGAGAGGGCGCCTCCCGCGACCCGATCGGTCGGCCGAGCCGAGCTGCGGAGGTATGTATGATATACAAAGGACGGGACGCTCGGGACCGGCCGACGACGCCGGTGCCAGTGGACGATGGTCCCCGTGGGCCGGGGAGATATACGGCGCTGTTGTTCATCCCCCTTACTCGTCTCGCGTCTTCTCGCGCCGTCATCGTCCGGGGCCGTGATTATTGTGTCCGTTGTACGGACGGGAGAGAGGACGGGAATACGAGCTGGGGACTTTAACGGTGAAAGCCGATAATAGCTGATGCGTCCCGACGTGTCTCTTTCTCTCTCTCTCTGTATGTTATAATCGGGTATAATGAGCGCGCTCCGACGTGCCGAGCGATGGGCGAGCTGCGCGGAATACCGCGTTTTTGTATGTCGATGCTCGAATTGTCTCGGGGCCTGTATATTTTATATACACTACTGTTGGGGATACGGAAGAGATGAACGTGACAATTATTGGATATCGTTTCACCCGTCTCGATAAGTGGTATTTCTCCGCTTCTCCGTTAAAGATCGTTCGTTTCTCTGGTCCAATGTGAACAAGCGTTCGCAGGTAAGGTGCTCACCACACGCGGAGTGGCGTTTTCCGTTCGAATCCTGTCAAAATATTTCCGTGCACCCTCTCTCTCTCTCTCTCTCTCTCGACGCCTTGGCTCGCGACGAATCGGTTTTTACGCGTCAACAGGATTAACTCGAGGCCCGACCGTATCCTGTTATGATTGGGTGTCTCCGAGAGCTTTTATGACCACGGGGTGTGTACGTATCTACTTATTATGGGCAGGCGCGAGAGGGGACAGGTAAATAAGAATCATCGGTTCTCGTGACGATGTTCGTCTCTCCAGGCTTAGCCTCGGGGGGACGATGCAACAGCGTACTCGTGCAGAAGAGGCATTCTCCACTTTTGTTCTCCACGGGTGCTCGGTACACTGTTTTTCAGAACTGACCGTAAAAACGCTCGAAAGTATCATCGTACGCGAGCCAAAAATTTCGCTGCCACGGGATCGTTGCGCGAAACTTGCCTCCCGACCCGACCGCGTGAAATATTTGTCGGGAGGATTGAGAAAACAAAAAAAAAAAAAACTACCACTCCGCGGCGTGTAAACCAGCGCGTCGTGCGTACGGCATCAGCGCCGTCGCGCTTGTTAAGCCTCTCGCGAGCGTGGGCGGCGTCCCCGTGTCCTCGACTCCCGCTTATCTCGCGTATTTGTTTGTTTTTTTCCTCCGTTTCTCGTATTTTCGCCCCTTTCCGCAACCGTTGCCCAAAACGCGACCGGGACACACTGCTCTGTATATATACAGGCGGGAGCGCGACACGTGTGATACTGCTGCTGCTGCTGCTGTTGGCTCCTTCGCGTTAAGCGATCGCTCGTTGGCGATAAGCCCGCGGCCCTGACGGCAGCCGGGGTGTAAAAAAGAATGTGTAAGACAATCAACTCCGGCAACTCCCGTCGTTTTCGGTCCATACAGTGATGCAGCGTAGCGTTGCGCTGGTTGTTAGTGCTGCTGGACTTTTTTTCTTCTTTTTTTTACTTTTTTTTTTTCTTTCCTGCCCCCCGAGACACGGCCGTTTCGCGTTGAATCGGATGTATTTTCGTCGGCGTTACAAGCCAGTTTGTTCGTTCGTCCGATTGACGACCGAACAACACGATCTTCGAAAAAGAGCCGCGAACTGCATTTTTCGAGTAAGATTGAATTTATTCGGGGCTCGTTTTAAGGCTCGCTATGTATATAATTATGGACTTGCACGGCTCGTGGAGAAAATATTTATCGCTCTGTCGATTCCGCGTGTGCTGAAATGGAATTGATATTCATCCGTAAATATTGACGATAGTATGAGCATTGTAATTCTATGGGTTCGCGGTCCAACAGGGTGGTAAGTAAGTATAAATATCCGGAATAATAAGTACGCTGTCCTCATTGGCAAAAAGTATTCTTCAATATCAGAGCTGAGCAGAGCATTGCTCTGGTTTCGATGAAGATTTCATTGATTCATCGATAAACTATTTCACAGATGGAAAGAAATATTTAGTCGAATCAACTTTGGTAAATCCATTCGAAAGAATATGTCTTGGAATCAATGAAATATTTTGCCAGACCGAGGTTGAATCAATAAGATCTTCAATTTTCCTTCACCCTTCGACCCTTTCAGCGTCCGAACTTATCAATCGTATAAGCTCATTCGAATAATGCGCAGTTGCGGGCTGGACTATATACATACCCAATGAAACATCCGCTCGGTAACAATACACTGCAATTAAACATGAAACACTCACCGACAACGAAGACGTGACCGAATATCTGGTTGTCGACGATCTGCGAGCAGTTCCAGCGGTGGTTCCTGAACTGGTGGCGGCACTCCCGCAGCCCGAGCTCGGCGCCCTCGCCTACGGCCGGCATCACGTGCGGCGCCTTCTGGCAGATCTCCCGCTGCTGTTTGGTCAGGCCCGGGACGCGGGCGCACACCACGGCGCTGAGCATAGCTGCCCCGGCCATCCTGAACGAGGAGATTGCGAGACAATGTTGTATTGACGCTTGCAGACTTTTGTCATGTTGTTACAATGCATGCATATATTGGTTTGTACTCTTTGAACATGGTTTTGTTCAATTTAGTTTTTTTATTCATTACACTGTCATCTGACATATATTATGAGCATGGATGATCGATCCCCATAAGGAGGATAAAAGATAATTGAACCATGTATTATGTGCTTCACTGATCACGAGAGAAAAATATTAATATCGATGTGTATTATTCGGTTAACCATCATATATCAACGTAAGTGGAGTCTTGAGACGCCTCGACAAGTCGGACCCCCGTGATGCACTTGCAATGATGTACACAAGCCCGAGCCAGATTGCGAAGTAAATTCAGATCTTAGGGCGCGCGTAATATCAATTTCTCGCTGATCTTAAATTAACAGTGTAATTACGTACAAACTGTATAATACCAACTCTCTTCTTCTCGTACAACTGTTACTATATATGTCAGTACGTGTAACATGATTATTATTATCACTACTACAACAATGTACCCCTGACCCCCGTGCAGCGGACGCGAACCCCCGGCCATTTCTTTTTTCCGTTTTCTACCTCTCCGCCGACGCGCACGTGACGCAGCATCATCTCGAAAAAAGCTCCCTCCCCCCGGACAGCGAGTCGAGCGCGCAAAATCTCAGCGACGAATCAAACCGCGGAGCCGAGAGGAATCACGTCCCCGCGAGGCTAGATGCGGGCCCCGGATAAGCCGGAACGACGTGGGTATACGTACACACATACTTATAGTATAAACTATATGTGTAGTCTTGACCAGCCCCGGGGGCGCGGACTAGAGCGAGTGGACGAGCATTTCCGGGAAGCGTGAAATCACGGCGACTATTACCCCCGGGAATCGCCCATCACGTATATACATGATGCATGCGTATGTATACTGGCCCGAGAGCCATTTGCATCGGAATGCAGCTGCGGAGGAGGGCCTCCCGAAAAGTTTCGCCCCCACCGAGTCTTTCGGACGGCGGCGCGGGCGGCGGGGCTCGTGGGAACCTCGGCCGCGAAATTAAAACTCGGCCCCAAAATAAGGGGGGGATCGTCGTTCCGATCGGACGACATAAATCAGTACGGGTGATCCATCGGCCCTCGGGCGTCGGTCATTGGGCCGGGGAGTATCGGCTCGTTATAAATCTATGGATCGGAGTTGGATCGGGTATATACACGCGGCGAGTCGATCCTATAATAGCTGCTAAAAAGCGTATAATGTGCGGAGGGGCATCGCAACGTACTCGCGAGCCTGTATAACGATGATTTCGATCGTCGATTCGACGGGCTTTGCGGCGAGCCAAGGCCGATCGGGTGGGTTCTCTCTGTTCGAGGCTGAATATTTATAATATATATACTGTACTCGCGTCGTCGAGTGTTTTACGAAAAGAGCGGTAACAACTCGTCCGAGTGTAGAGAGATGCGGCGTTCGGTAGTTTTGCGCGTCGCGCGGACGAACCGCGGATAATGCGCAAAATTATTACACTTACTCCGTGGGCTCGTGGTGGGTTTGCAAAAAAGAGAGAGAGAAAAAAAAAAGGCAAAATACGGAGCACGGGTAATTAGGACGACGGCCGCCCGGCTGCAATTTCTCCTCGCACAATCATTACGCGCTCCCGTGTACACGGGGATCTTAGCCGGCTCCGCTCGCCAGCGCGTGCGAAAATAACGCGTCCGTAATGCGCTTGATCGCGGGGCTCATTAATATTCGGAGATTTCGCTAATGACCGCTCGAGTGCATACCCCGGTTGTATAATAGTGCAGTGCGTGATTTCGTTATTTTTTTGCAGTACCCTGTACTACTTACTGTTCTTGTACTTACCACTGTGTGCCCTCTTTGAGTATTTTAATGGCCAGTGGGGGGGGGGAGGGGGGCAGGGGGAGAAGAAAATGTTGGAATCGCAGCTGGTCTGTGGAGCCGCAGTTGAAGAGAAATTTCAAAACGCGCGTCAGTTTATGCGCGGTGCGAGGATATACTATATATACACATCGTCCAGTTGATCGCACTTGTGCAAATAGCGCACTTATCTCCCCTATGTGTATTAAAAACGCATAAATTCGAAATAAAATATTTAGCCGCGGTATTTAATAGTGTACGGACGTATTATATGTGCGTACGTATACGTATCTGCGATTCCAATCGAGCGTGACGCAAAGGAAAAAAGAAAAGAAAAACAAAATAAACTAAACGCGCTAGCACGTGTGCACATATATTTATGGGCGCGCAAAAAAAACGAGAAAAAGGACGAGCAGTTATACGGGTATCTGTAGCGCCGAGAAAACGCGCCTACTAATAAAAGTATGTATAAACTGGAACATATGGCGCCAATGCAGCCGCAAGCTTATAAGTATACATATTTTGTACGATGTAGCGTTTATTAATTATCGGGGCGCTATGCGAGCGGCAAATGCGCGACTTTATCGTATACTTCGGAATGCTGTACGTTCGATCGCTCTGCCTGTGCCGTTTAGCTCTGACTCTGGTTGTTCTGCCTGTGTGACCTGTTTACGAATTCTTCGGAAAGTTATACGTGGTATATATCCATCGCATGGATGCTGACTTGCTCCGAACTTTATGACTCGTTGTTTGTTCAACCAAGTACCTAATGTGGGCCGTGCACTACTGTTGTACCTACCGACAATCTATATTTCGTTTCCTGTTGTCAAAAGAAGCCGAAGGCGTTTCTTGGACGAATGGGGCGTTATAGAGGGGCGTGTACAACAGACAACGTTTCATTGACAGCATACAGAAATCAACCCTATAACTCGTAGCCTGCGTAGTTTTAGCATTCAATGAGCAAACAGATCGTAAACTCAGCACGGCTTTCCTTTCCTGTGGCCAGGGGAAAAGTACATCGTATTTGTCCCCCCGTGCCCATGATTGAGCAAAATACATAAGATCCGTTGGTAAATTATTGAACAAAGACCTTCCGCGCATCTCAAGTCCATCCCTCTTATTAAACCAAGCGTCCGTGATAAACTAATGAATGATACCAACTTATGTTCTCGAATACTCTTCGAGCTCGAAATTACGTGTGATCACAGAGCAACACACTGTAAGTATAATATTATACGTGCAATTATGGATCGGTCCCTCTGGATCTTTCTCCCCGTATATACTTGTACAGAGCCCGTACCGCACGTTTAGCACAACAGAAGCGCGTATCAGCTACATGGTACAACACACGGCACACGTGCGCATGAGGGACGCTCTTATACGTTTCAAAGGATCGAGCGCGAGCAAAATTACCGGCACAGCCTCCGGCCTTGCGCAACGACGCCGTATTTTCCTCGCTATCCCTCAAACACGATCCGAATGCGCGATACGCGCAGTCAGACAGAAATAAAGACCGCCTTCCGCGCTTTGCGCCGTTTTATTCCAAATGCTTACTATAATCTACGGGCTGCATAAGTCTTTCTTTTCATTCAAATTGCCTCGCGTCGTCGTACACGTACACGTGAAAATACACACTCGAGGCCGGATCCTTATCGCACGGGCGGTGTGTATTTATATGGACAATAAAGGTTCCACGTTACATCAGGTGATTCGGGCCATTATTGTCATTATTGTTATTACGTGCAATTCGAGCTTAATAAAAGAGTTTCCCCGTATTCACCGTACACAGGTTTAATACCGGTATAATCACGGGTCATTATAGGAAAGACGTTTTTTTCTCTCTTTCGTGCATGCATAAGATCGTGCAACGCTGTGTGACTCGAGACAGATTCTGGACCATCACGCATTCGTATGCGCGTTCGACGTGAAAGCTTTCACTTGTACTTTTTGCTCATAATATGTTAAATATTAATATATTGAATTGGTGTTTTTTTTTCTTTTTTTTTCGCGATCAATTCCATCTAGCCCGGGAAAAAAAAAAATGTAGACTGCTTATCTCGCGACACGCGCGCGCTTTAAGAACTATTGTCCGTCAATCACTTGGGTGTGGACAACGTTTCCCACCCCCCCCCCCCCCGCCCCTGCTCATTCCATTATGTACTTATACATTTGCATAATCCGCAGTGTACTTACTGAAATAGCAGCGCCTATCCGCAGTTCCTACTCCATATGCATTCATACGATCGAGGGTTCGATCGGGCAAGGAGGGGGGGGGGGCTAATAGCCCGTTCGAAAGAATCCACCAGCACCGCAGCCGCCGCACAGAAGTGCATTCACTACCTGTTGCCCCCCCCAATAATAGACAGCGCCGATAAATTTTGTCCCTGCACAATCGGAGCCAGAGGCACGCCCCGTATCCGTGCCGGAGCGAGATATCTCCGCGGATAAAGCGAGGTGGAGGAGGAGGAGCAGCGAGATACAAGGGTATACAAGGTTGTACGCGTACAGTCCATGCAGGCACGGAACAGCAGCAATGACAACGGCAGCAAACAAAAAAGGAGCAAAACTCTTCCGCAGCTCGCAATATGCATGTCGCCCGTTACAACCGAGCGGTGCAGCGCCGCATCAGCGATACGCGTGGATAAGGATTAAGGGCCTATACTACACGTACTGTTGTTCCTAGTGCCGCTGATGCTATACTCACTCGCCTCCTCTCTGTATATTCTTGTGTAACACGAGCGGGGGGGGGGGGGGG
>JAPYYV010009880.1:0-11662 GCA_030522625.1 Copidosoma aretas
CCGCGCCGCTACTCTCCTGTCGCCGCCGCCATGTCTCTTGTACTCTCGCGCTGATTGGTCCACTTAATTATTAATTATCTCGTAAGTTGCTGTTTAGAAGAAAAATTTATTGATGACTTTCGTCTTAAAATTAGCCAATTTATTTATAGTAAACGTACAATGCGATTGTTTGGCATAGTTTTTTGGAAAATTCTTTAATACCAATTTTAATTCTTTCCATTTAAATTTATTATTTTATTAGACGTCGCCTATCATATTTTTTTATCAAGCAGTTATCTTAATAATAGGCCTTGATTAGGAAATTTATTCATACTGTAAGACGCATTAAAAAATATCTTTCTGTTTAGTTCAGATGCATTCAAATCATTCGTAAGTGTCGCTTACTTTTAATATGTTTAGTATATCACTCTAATTAGTTTTCTCTTAAACACACATTGTGTTTCAGTATATTGAAATTATGATCGTTGATAGAAATACAACTGGTGAAAATTAGGCAGAACATCTGGGTACGACAATAGGGGGTTGGCGCGCTGAGCGTGCAGGGGGGCAAACTTTAACGTTCTAAATTGATTAGATGTTTATAGTGTGGACAGTCTATCCTGCAGCTCAATCGTGTAGAAAAAACAGCACTCTTACACGACAGCTTGTTGGGATCCTGCACGTAATATCCAGCAAAATGGAATTTCACCATTATTAACTATGCAAAAATACGGTAATTTTTTATAGTCAGGGGTTAGTCGAACAGGAGTTGGAGGGTTGACGCGCAGAGTGCGCAGAGGGGAGAAGCCCCACTAGTATATGCACTAGTGGGGCTTTGCCCCTCTGCGCGCTCTGCGCGCCAACCCCCATATTTCAATATTTTTATTCACATGTCTAATAATAAATAAAACATTTTTTTTTAATGCACATATATGCGTTCAAACATCGATAACCTGGGCAATCTCATGAAAATTTGCTAAAAATTCGAACAAATATAGTCAACATATGAAAAGAGTTTACTGATTTGTCAAATAATTGTTGAAAATGTCCTACTAATAATGACTCTAATTGGTATTTAAGGTTATAATTGATTCATATGTATTATACAATATTTACGCAATCATAATAACAGAAATAGTTATGAGCCTTTGTTTGTAATTTTTGGTCATATTAAAATCAATTATGGATAGAAGTTTATATTAAGATATGATTTTGAAATTCTTTCTTAATATCTGTAAATGTGAATTGTTTTTTTTAATTATGTTTTCATTTCTTGTAAAGGTTTTTATAACCTTCTACATTTTCTTTGTTTGCTTCATAACTATTCAAAATTCTTGTCCTCTTATATTAGTACAAATATTATGTTCAATTGAGTAACTTATGCAATTGATTAAACACACAACAACGTGTTAAAATTTCTTTTTACATTTATATAATATTATAATTTATAACGCATTACATATTTATGTACTTCCAATCTTTACTTTTGTGCCCTATTTACCTACATACACATCTTATATTTGCACATAAATCATCTTTCTCCTGCACATCTCTCTATTACCTTTTAATCCTATATTTCTGATTGCTATTATTATTATTTTACTTGTGGTTTTTTTTACCTCCTTACGTAGCAATGTGTACTTTATAAATTTTTTTCTTTTATTGCAGATCCTACAGTCTATTACTTAAAAAATTCTAAACTCACCTATATCTATTTATTTTTGCTTTATTTTTCTCTCTGCTTTTTTCTTTGTTTTTACATTTTACGGATGATAGAGTTGTCAATTACCATATAGATTTTTTGTATTTTCTTATTGACAAAAGTCTTTCTTTCTTTTATAAAATTATCTTTGATTTTGTCAAGTCTATTTTCCTTCGTTGTTCTTTTTATAAATCCAATCGTTTTCGAATCCTCTACTTTTTCATTCACAATCTTAACTTTGCTGCCTGTTTTATATGATTTTTATTTGTAAAGTCCGTTAATTTTTCAATTCGGCATAAATAAGGCCACCTGCTCATGTCCATTTTTGTTATGTCCAAAAAGTGAATTTATTCCCTTTTTCTCATGCCTAGTTCTAGCCTAACTCTTTCCGTCTCCATTTTTTATATACATATATCCTGGTGTATTTGCATTTAAATCCAACATGATATTTGTAAATCAGAATCTATTTTCCCCCTTTTCCTTTCCTTTTTCATTTCAAAATACCATGCCTACCTAGCCTGCCTCCAGCTTCCGTATACATCCTTTTGTCTTTGCATCTAAAATCAACTTCATATTTTGAATTTGCCTTCTATTTTTTCTACATGTTTTTATTCTGTTTCATTGGCAATTCTTAGCTACGTACATGCAATATAATTTAATTATTTGGTCCATGAAAAATAATATTTAATTTAAACATTCTACGTTAGCTCTTTTGCTTAAGCCTAAATCTGCTTTGACTGCTCATTGCACCCTACCTGCGGTTTATTCTGTGGACCGATACTTTTTTTGTTAAGAACCACACTTCTGGGTCCATCGGTCCATGTCCTCGCTTAAAACGTCCAATGGCTCCAATTCAAATTAAAAGAGATCTAATTTTATTATTTTCCACTCCTAAAAAAAAAGTTTTTTTTTGTGCTTACATCCAGTATATTTTTTGTACTATATTTATCTAAGTCTTTTTTCATGGTTTTTTTGTCTTTAAATTGCTGGCCACCTTAAACGACGTAAATCAGATAATTCACGACAGTTAATTTTGAGTTTGCCGACTGATGCATCTCCTGTATTATTTTACATGCATTTATCGTCTATAGTCTCTATAAATAAACTTAAAATTACCCAGATACATAGACACCTTTAGCCTAATCTTTTTTTTTACATAAATTTGTTTGCCCCCGATCGTAATTATAATAATATTTAACGTCCTTCTACTCTTTCCCTGCCTTGTAAATTTGATAGATTCTTGCTATTTCATACTATTTGATAGTATGTGTGTTAGTACATAAGCTATAAAGTATGTTTTTGAATTCAATTATCCAAATTATTTGCAGATTCATGAAACAGTTTTCCATAATTCTGTCTTCTATGTCTTTTATTTTTTTTTATTTTTACACAGACAGTCTTTTATACAATGATGGATACATCCTCGTAAAATCTTTTTTGGCATTGCTATTGATTCTAATACTCCTTTATTCGTTCTCCGTATAACATGTATTATTGTTGTCTCTTGACATATTTTTAAAATAATTTTTTCATGCCTCTTTTCTTATTACCATCCCTTTTGTTTTTCTGTTTTTATTTTTTGATAGCTCTCCAAAACTGATTTGAAATTTTGCTTTCTGCTACTTTTTTAAATTTTCTTTGGTTTGTTTGATTTTTGTATCTCTTATTATTCTATTTATGAATTTTGACCAGTCTTTAATTCTTCTTTTACTCTTTTTTTCATTTTTTAAGTATTTAATGAATTTATCGATAATTCATATTTTTTGCTAAATTATTGTGGAATCCTGTTTATCAATTTGCAATGATTTGCAGCTTTATAGATTTTATCATTTATAGTTCCTCTGCTACTTGTGTAATTACATTACGTAACCTGTCCTACTTTTTGTGATATTTATTCCATGTGTATTTCCGCCTACTTGCGCGCTCTGCTTGCCAATTTTCAAATTATGCATATTTATAGGATAAATCATTTTGATAATTATCATATGAATATATAAAATGTCTTATAATGATAATGAAGTTTTCTTTTATTTATTGAAGTAGCTTATAATTTCTATATTCTTCGATTTAAAAAATAAATGTTAAAATATATATTAATTTTTTTTTTACAAACATATCAGATTTTTTTTAATGCTGTTTTTAAAAAATTTCTTTCAAAAACACTTTTCATTTCAAAAATGATAAAACATTAAAAAAAACTAATGCTTGGGCTAGGACTTCGGCCAGATACACTGACGTGATGGATTATGATATTAGATAACAAAGAATCCACCTTAACTTAGCACATATTACAGAGTGCATTTATATAGAACAAATATGATACCTTTTTTTTGGGTTAACTCATTGGCTCTTTTTGCAAAATGACCATTACTTTACATGCGTAATAAAAAGTAACATATCAAAAATAATCGGACTTTTAAATAAATTTCATCGCATCCATATTACATTAATATAAGATCATCTATATACCTATATTAGTACAATAATTCCTTCGATTGAATGCATTTATGCTTTTTACTTTTTTTAAAACTATTTACACATTTTCTACAATTACCACCATTCTATTTGAAAAGGTTTAATAATTTCTAGTGATTTTATGATTTTTTTCTTCAGCTTGAGGGACTCCCTACTGTTGCGAATATTTTTACTGCGTAAATTCCAATGTTTGGTTATTATGAACAAAATTTTTCCACTTGATGTATTGTAAAATTTGTAAATAGTTTGAAAAATTTATTACAGACTTAAAATTCGTTAATAAATGCACTCTACATCCGGCCTTTATTTACTATAGTTGAACTTATTCATCCAAGGAGTGAGAAAGTAGAGGAAGTATAGCTATTGAATTAAAATTCGTTACATTAAAGTAATTTATTATTTTTTTACAGGTATTCGATTTCAATTTTTTTTATGATCACATTTAATGTTATTTCAATTTATAAAATAGTATTTCAAAGATATAGACAGTATAACATCAAACTTCAGCTTAATCTTATTTTTGAAAGAACATAGTAAAGAAAAATTATTTAAATGTGTTGAATGTAAGAAAAGTTTCAAAAGATCGACACATTTCAATAAACATATATATTAATTCATAAAAAAGGACATAAAAAAAAATTTGTAAAAAATGTTTTAAGGGTTTTAAAAGATATGACGGTTTAATACGGCATATGAAATGCCACAATGTAAAACAAATAGAACAAATTATTGTTTAATTCTTTAAACTGTTTTAATTGTCTATTATTTTTTTAACTTCTGTGGATACTTCGAAGAGCTAACGTTACTGCTAAATTTTTCAATACCATATTATCCATATATTTCTACTAATAGATACTTTTTTCTACCATTGTTTTATTTTATTTATCTTTTTTCATCATAATTATAATCCTCAAACATTTAAACGTGCGTAATCTAAATGAACCCAATTATAAAATCCTACGATAAATTTATAATTAACTTAAGTGAGTGAAAAGTGAGTAGGAGGTGATGAGGAGGCGAAGGGAAGATGGGTTTGTGCTGGGGGGGAGCTGAGGGGGAGCGGGGGGGAGCTAACTAAAAAAAATGGGTTAAAAATCACGTAAAAATAAACAAATAACTACGTAATTTGAGGAGGAGGTGAGGGGTAGCGGGGGGGGGGGCGCTAGGACTCATTTTTGTCCATACAACTATATAATATAGGAAGATATATAATACTATCGGGTGAGACCCAGGCCCACGAACGTTATTTTTGTCGCGAGCATAAAATTGACAATAATTGTAGGAAAAAGACCGAATGAATGGTGTTAGACACCGTGAAAATATGAGTGGTCTTCGTGGAGTTTTATTTGGCGTGGTGTAGTTTTCTCCTTTCTAGTTTCCCTTACAGAATTACCTGGTTTTCTCGAGCCAGGTAGCTACAGCAGACCTCCCGGAGGAGAGAAGTCCAGTGGGACAAGGTAAGGTTAAGTAGTTATTTCGAGTTTGTGACAGGGTGTCAGGAGGGCCGTTCTCCGGCTGACACACTCTACGTCACAATGAGCTGTGAATGAAGGTGTAGGGTGACCAATTGAAAAGCGTAGTTGTAATTAACTACATCATGTTGTGAAAAAATGGGCTAAGGAGGTGTGACGAGGGACAGTGAGGGGAGTGAGGTGGCCGTGAGGGGTAGGTGCAACAAATTTTAGTGAAGGTATAAAACAGCAAAATTTTTCCTTGTTTTGGGATAGCTGTGGAGGGGTTGTTGCAGGACCAAACGAAAAGTGTAGAGTAACGTAGAGGACGTGAGTGGTATTGAAAAGCGCTGGAAAGTGTGGAGGACGCATGGTGGGACAATACATACAAAAAATATATATATATCTACCATTTTATGTGAAAAATTATAGGTGCATATGAACAAGCTGTGAGGGGTGTCAAAAGATGTGGAGGAGCCAGGAGGATATTAATAGTGTTCTACACGAATCAACTATACAATATAGGTAAATAATAATAGGGCTTCGAGCACCTGCGATAGATATATACAAGGTCACGAATCTCATTGAAACTACAAAATTGGATTTGCGCGTTGAGCCGAATATCGGGCGCCTATCACAGTCCGGGGTCAGTTTACCGGAATTCCTCTTACCAGGCAGGCCTACGAGACACAATATTTTCCTGGGATCTTTCTCGTCCTACTGGAGAATAAAAGTAGGAATTGTAAAACGGTGTGGGGAGAACTGGATCAGGGTGAAAAGTAAATAACTACTGAAGAAGTAGATGGATACGTCAAAGTTCAAAAATGAGTTTACGAGAAAATCTACCAAATTTATTTACAAAGCTTTTACATTAGTAATAAATAAAAGTTAAGAATACTGCTTTAGAATAAAATAATTAATTGACTGTAGAAATCGAAATCAAAATTATTTAAAAAAATTTATGTATACATATAAAAAAGAATACAGATCAAAATATTAATAAGCTACTTTGCTTGGAAGCAGTCTTGTGATAGTAGTCACCTGGTGCCTTCTTTTAAATTCCAGTTTTCTATGCTACATACAAGATTGTCGATTGACGTTTGACAATAGACCTAAAAAAGTTGTTTCTTTACTTGTAAGTAATATATTCATACTCATAACAAAATTTGAAATAAATAAATTTTTTGACCACTTACATCTTTTTTTATGTAGTTGTATATTGCAGACATTTTGTAACTATCATGTTCGATATGTTTTTGTACATATCTGTAGAGATCAGGACTCAAACTACCCAAATTCGCTTTAGTTTTGGATGCATGCTCCAAGACTTGATGCATATTATCCAAGATCTTATCTCTTTCAAAATCTGAAGGACCAGGATCGTTTCCATATTTAATTATTTCAACAGCTTCAAAAATACTAATCTACAAATAAAAATTTATTTTATAATATTAATGAAAAAACCCCAAGATTTTATTATACGATGCTTAGGCTTTATTTCCGGTTAGTTTCAACTATTCTCGGTTTGACCAAATTCGAAATCCAAAAGCTAGAATAAATACTGTTATACCCGATTTTAGTTCCTGACTTAAGTGAAATCAAGCAACTTGGTTGTGCTGCAGTATTTAGGATTTGCTACATAAATTATAGGTTATGAAGTAATTGACTTTTATATGAGAACGTGATGCATAGTATTGCAGTCATATATATGTCTTTTATTCGACATATATGTCCTAATGTAATATGACTGGTAATTAGTCATAAACATCCATTTGCAAGGTAGGCATTAGGCATATAAATTCACACATAGACACATATACACATACATATATATACTAGTGGGGCTTTGCCCACCAATTTCCCTGACTCGATAAAGACTTTTAGTAACGTACTTCATTTTTGAGAGAAGTTTTCTAATAATTTAGTATTTTATACTATTTATCTGTAAAATCTTTAATAAGAAGTGCAATGTAATTCAAAAGGCTGAAAATATAGATAAATAAAAATTAAAACGTTAAAAAATACTGCGATTGTTTGATAAAATTCGTTTCTTAAGGTGGCTCGTCATTACTGTGCGAAATTTGTAATAGTAGTAGAGTTCTTTTTTGACGTGCTACAGTAATGAAATATTAATGTAAGAAATAGGTGTGCTTTTTTAAGTTAGAAACACATTGTTTTATATAATTTTTCAACGTTGCACGAGTGTATATTCTGCATTAAAAAAAAAACTTTAAAAAAATGGATATCTTCTTTGCTTTCTGTTCGATTTTGATTTTTCAAATCTGTTTTTACTCCTTAAATGATTTGCGATAGAGTGACCAATGAAAATTTTCAAAAATATTTAACGTGTGATGAGTTAGGTGCAATAGTTTGTACAAAAATCAAGTTTTGAAGTAAACGTTTGCAAATAACTGGTTTTTAGGTCATAAAATCACAAATTGTTAATAATAAATAACAAACAGAGGAAATTATACAGCTCAGAAAAATATAATTAAAACATTGGCAATAGATCCATTACAATTTTATGACTTGCAAATATTAACAGTTATTTTGTATGTATTTTATGAAGGTGAGGCACCGTTGATCGCTCACCGGCGCACGATAACTAATACAGGGAGAAGTAGCGTGGAAGAACGGGAAAAAGGCAAAGAGGAGCAGACTTGGGGAGAGAGGGCAGATAAGCATGGGCCGCGAAAAGAGATAGCCACGCGATGGATACCGTGACAGAAGAGCGAACGTAGCGAGTGAGTGAGAGAGCACGTGAGTACGGAAGATCTCCTGCAAGAGAACCGGAGTAAACTGAAAGTGAAGTGGAAGTGAGTGACGCTGACCTGGAAGAGATGAGTGTGACCTTTGGCCAAGAGGTCGATCTACCCGCAAGCCTTCCCTGTCAAGAAATCACGCGTCCAATGGGCTAAGCATCTGTCCACTTTACTTTCCCTCAGCTCTTGTCGAGGATTTTGCTGGTAGGGACGCCTACTGGCTCTTCAACAGATATTCTCATCAGTACCGAGCGTATCCTCCGTAAGTACCCCTTTCTGCGTGATAAAGGGCAGCGGCCCGCATCGTAGTTAGCATTTGTCTGCACACGATCGGTTGCCGCGACGCGAATCCCGCCGAGCCCACGTGCCGGAATCCCTTATTAGATACACACGCACACCAGCGAGCCTATTTTTTGTAGAACTTTATTTACACAAAATACATGTGGATTGATAATATACGTTCGTGTAGTTCTCTGTGTGTGTGTTTGTGTGCGTGTGTGTGTGTGTGTGTGTGTTTGTGTGTGTATGTATGCTGTATATCTTCCTGTCCGTTCGTAACTAGCTACTAGGTAAGCCAGTCACAAGCTCGAACACGAGAGGTGTCGAGTGGGTAGAGAAACGCAGCCTTCCAGAGTCTCTGCGAAGGAGATCCGTGTATTGTTGACACGGGTGCATATTCGACAAGGGTATACGGACAGCACTGGTCAGGTCAGAGCTCGAGCCTTTCCGCTTCGTATTTTCCGCCTCAAGCGTTTATGTACCCCGTAATAGATTTGCGCTTGACAAAATCATCCACGGAGGTTGGCTGTTGTGCAACAGCATCTACCGGGGCAGTAGATGGTGCACGCTGTTATTAGTATTACGAGTGACACTAAGAGCTGTTGCAGCGGCTACAGCAAAGCGCTGTATGTCGTGCGTACACACGGGCAGTATCGTATAGGTTGCGCGCGTAAACAAAACAGCAGCTTTGTTTATAATCGAATTCAAGCCGACACTGGTTTCCAGCACTCGAAAAATTGTGTGTACGAGTGCGAGCAAGGAAGAAAATGGTATTTCGAAGCGAAATATTATTTTCTAAAAGCTTACAAATTTTAGCCTGCGAATTTCGAAATTCAACAGGCGGCAAGTTCTGATCTACACTACACGCTACACTACACGCTGGTGTTTTTACAGGATGTACATATGTATATGTTTACCTATATATACACTGCTGATGGCTCTTTCACGACTCGTAAGTGCTACAAGCACAGTGGATAGTGTTGTATATGTGCATAAGTACACTTGACACTCTCATATATTTTATATGTACTACACATGCAACATTTTCATTTAAAGAGAGCTGATGGAATATAATTTAATTTGCCTGTATTTATTATTCCACATGACATATTTTTCTTGATTAATACACTTATAATATATATTAAGCCAAAAGGCGTATGGACGGAAAATTGCGTCCAGCTAACGTTTTGGCACAAGTTCCTTCTACCAATCAGCTCTTTTCCTCCTAAGCTAATCTCCAAGCGTGCGGCACACTATACCACTATCCGTTATTTGTATAGCGTAGTCATTAACATCGTATCATTGACACAAGATCAAGAGGACCTGCTCAGTAATTACTGTTCGTCACTGATGAAAGAAGACCTTGGTCACGACGCATTACAAACATTGGAGCTTCCAACGACTGGAAATAGGACGGTAAGGGCTCATCACTTATATCAATGGATCACTGGTAAATATACACCTGAGGATTTCTAGCCGTCTGATAATGTAAACGAGGCCCTAACGCGTCGATTAAAATTTCGTCAACACATGCTCATTTAAGCTTGCGAGAAATACGCTAAAGCAGTCGACCTTGAAACTGAGGATGAGTCACAACACCCTCTACAACCAGTACGCGATAGTGAGGAGGTAAGAAAGCTCCTGACAAACACAGCACTAGCAGCAGCAAAATAAATCCCAGTCGTGGTTAACGAACAACGAATGACTCAAAATGAGCAGATAAATACATCCGGCTCGACTGTAACCTCCGAAGAGGCGAGAACGAGCCATGCAATGAAACTTCTCGAGGAAAAGAACAGGTTGCCGCGCGACAAACTCCTAGAGGTCAACCAGGACCTTGTGATCTTATCAAACAAAAATAACACACACAAAAAGAATGTAAAATTAGAAGGATCGTTTGTTGACGAAGAAAACGGAATTAAAAATCAGCACGACGACGCATCAGCTACTAGGCGCGATAACATTTTTGGGGACAAAAGTTACGCGAAGCTCGCTGAATCTCATCCAACAACGGCAGAAATCGACGGCGAGGACGCGAGTCACCTAGCCGCTCAGTATACAACCTCAGCAGCCACTAACATCATTTGCACAATCGACATTGATGATGCCCCTGACGTCGACTTCCACACAATCGTCGTATCCGCCGTATTGCTGGGCACCAACCATATGCACCGTACGAATCACATACACGCCAACGGTCAGCTACTCACAAATGAGTGGACTCTCACTTGCATCGTCTGCTTTTACAACGCAGACACAGGCTCAAACGGCTTGGCCATACACCTATTTGGCAATTATGTCATCTCCGTCGTCGTCCTTCTATCAGGCTTACTATTCCATCATCGTCCTTCTATCAGGCTTACTATCCGGCTGCACCGTTTGCTCCGTCACGTCCGGCCTGAACGGGAGAAAGATTCTCCGTTGGTAAGAGTCACATAGATGAGTAGGTCGTACGTTGACTCCGGATGCCGGGACATGGGCCAGATCGTTCGGCGTTGGAATGTTGAATTCACAGGTAAAAGCCACGACAATTTTGACGCTTTCCTTATGCGTATCGCGGAGTATCGCACAGCTTCCGGGTTAACAGAGAAGAAGCTTTTTTAAGATGTACCAGAGCTCCTCCGCGGTATCGGAGCCTCCTGGTTCCGAAATGAGTGAGATCAGTGGCTCGGCTGGGCTGATTTTGTGGCCACGGGTCAGGAATGGTATGGCTGAAGCGGAGAAGTCCAACGTCGCTTAGCCTCAGACGCACAGATGCGTACTCAATACGCTGGCTAACCTGTGCGCAACTTTTTGACCCAAATCAATAATATAATGCGCCGAATCCAACTCCCGTGGCTGGACGAACGACAGCTAGACCTATATCATACACTGGAAAAAAGTTGGGTGGGCCGTCTGCCCAACTTTACTGTGAGCAGCGCACCCAACTGCTTGGTGCTCCCGCTTGCCCAAGTTGGGTGGACTATTCACCCAACTTGGGCGAACAGCAGCACCAAGGGCTTCGTTGAGCTACT
>JAPYYV010009881.1:0-18439 GCA_030522625.1 Copidosoma aretas
CCTTACTCGCATGAGGCACTTTTTAACATTACATATTAAATTCGCAGTATCGTGTACAATTCTTACGTGGTTAAATGTTACATATATTGAGTACAATCGCTTTGTCGCAGTATTATATTAACATCTTTATTTTATCGGTACGGTTTTTGACATTATATTGGTGCGGTGAGGTACTTTTTATAAACAGCTCGCAGAGCGAAGTGTTCATCATACAGTCGGTGTCAAGGATACTTTTCCCGATGAAAACAGCTCCGAAAAAAACTGAATGTTTTTCACCGGGAATCGAAACACTCGACCCCTAGAGAATAGTGTTGTTTCTGAGACTAGCACGCTAACCACCGAGCCAACACTGCTCCAAATCGGTCTTTATTTCAGTAAACCTTTATTTTCAGATGGTCAATTATATGTTGCATTGTCTAGATGTACAAGTCCTAATAATATATTTATACAATTACAATCAAGCGGAAATACTATTGGAAATTTTTTTTGAAAGCAATTTTTGAAGATAATGATTAAGTATTCAAAGTTTGACAATAAAATACCATAAATGAAATATTTAATAAACTTTGTGTAATATAATAGTTTTATTTAAAATATTATAAGTAAAAAAGTGGAGTAGGCCTATTCGCCATGGTTATTGATAGAAAAAAATGAAGATTATTTACAAATATTTAAAATTTATTCAACATGAGTTTTTATGTTGCTAATGCGAATAGGAAAACCACTCCAAAAAAACGCTCCTGAATGATTACCGCAAGGTGGAGTGGAAAAATCATTGAATAATATTTAATGTACAATACAAAAAATATTACACTTTCGACTTTATAAAACTCTAATTAGAAAAAAATTGCGTGTTTATAAAACAAAATATATAAGACTGAAAAATATTATAAGTTCGTTCGTGGAGTCTGCTGAGGTTGTTGGGGATTGCTGGTGGGCGGCTCTCAAATCGAAAAATATATAAGACTTGCAAAAATGCCAAGTCCGTCCATGGGTTGATTAAGATATAAATTATCCATTTATTAAATAAAAGTGAAAGTAATTGATTTGACTGATTTGTTTTTTATTGATTGCTTAGAATATACATACATACATACATACATACATACATACATACATACATACATACATACATACTTACATACATACATACATACATACATACATACATACATACATACATACATACATACATACATACAATACATACATACATACATACATACATACATACATACATACATACATACATACATACATACATACATACATACATTCATACATTCATACATACATACATACATACATACATACATACATACATGCATACATACATATATGTATATATATTAAATAAAAGTGCAGAAACTCGAATCTATCGGGTAACTCAGCATTAATATATATCAGGATTAGGATTTATTATTTATTTGTAAAATGAGTTGATAATTAATTTATAAATTAATTTAATATTTTATAAATTAGGTTTATTGCTAAAGTCACCAATAAGAATTACTCGTGTTTGGCAAGTAGCAAGAGTTGAACAATATTTGAATAAAGTTGCAAACTCGTGTGAGCTGGAGACGATGGGTCTTTCAGTATCTTTTTCATCCGTCTTATGACTATCTGTGATATTTTAGTGTTTTGCCTCTGTCTATTTTACTTATAATACGAGCGGACAAAACAGAAAATACCAATGGGCTGTAAAAAAGCGGCTTCGGCTGAATTCGGTTGTTTTCGGCAGTGTTCGACAATGTTAGAGGGCTTTGGTGAGAGCATTCGCCTGTAATCGGAATAATTCGTATAGTTTTTTTTCGGCAGCGTTCGACGAGAGAGTGTCTTTCGGGTGACTCAGGCCATCTTCAGCTATTGTAAAAATGTAAGGGGGGCAAATATGATTAAAAAGATTTTAAATATTTTGCGAGGAAGTGCGGGGGGCCAAAAACAAATGGCAGTGATTGACAGAATTTGCATCCTTACAAATATATTATATATAGTAAGATATATATAAATGTCATATAGAAAAGGTTATGTATGCATGTTAAAATTCTACATATCGACAGCCCTCACGAAAAGTAGCTATGAGAGAAATTCTCACGAAAAATAACACTGGTATTAGATTCGTTACGAAGCGTAGCACTGCCGTCAATTCTCTTGCGATAAGCGGTACTGCGTGGACTTTTTGCTTACACTGAATATCCACATGCATACATCGAAAATCACGGTATACTCTGAAAAGTACATCGATATTTCTGATGTACGCTGTGTAAGCATCCGAACTGTCGATGTATCACCAAAATTGTCATTGTAAGCAAATTGCGCACGCAGTTTCTAGATGTCGCATTTTGAGAACGTAATTTTTATCAGACAATATTTCTCTGTGTAGCACTGCCCATGCCGTACCATCGTATTTCTTCCTCTTCTTTTTGATATTTGTTACTTTTGAGCCATATATTACAAAAAAAAAAAAAAAACTGCTATTATCATTTCCTTTTTAAACTATACCGATTCTCCGAAAATTAATTGTTGAATGCAAATTTTCTACATATCTGCTAAGATAATTATATATTGTTTTAATTTGATGCATTAGTTATACTAATGGTGAGTAGAATTAAATGAGAATCACCTTGTTTAGATTTGCAGAAAATTATTTACATTATGGAACATTTGATATGTTAGAACAATAATTCTGTTAAGAAAATATCTTTTGAACCTTTTTATTTCACTACACAGCTGCTGATCAATACTCATATTATGAATAAAAAACTATATTTCTTTCAAATTTTTTCAAAGGCTTTCATAGCCATAATACTTTTCGCAAAATATAAATAACAGTAAGTGCTATACATCGTAAGAAATCTTGTAACGGTGCTTTACTTCGAGAAAAATCAAACTGCAGTGCTACTTCAAGAGAAATCAAACTACAGGGCCACTTTTCGCAAGAAGCCTAAAACGTAACTATAGTTTTTGAAGGAAATTGTTGAGCCGGTGTTACTTTTTTGTGGGGGCCATCGATTCATGTACTACCTTTTCGACAATCCCGAACAGAAATCGTACCTTGGCTGTAACGGGGGCCTAGCTAGGCAGCTATTGTCCCTTGGCTGTACAGAAATCGTACCTTGGCTGTAACGGAAGCCTAGCTAGGCAGCTATTGTGCATTTCTCAGAGATTTTTGTCGCAGTACCAAGTTCTCCTCCAGATGGATCATCCCGATCATTTCTGATACGACTCAGCAGAGGTGGACCTTCGGTCTACCTGTTTTATCTTACACAGAGCTCTTACCTATACATCAGAAGAGCAAGAGCGAGAGGGACGATATCTCTGTCCCTCTTGTAGTCTGATGACAAATTTTTCCCAAATCGTCGCCTGGAAGGAACAAGGTACCATCTCGACTTTGCGCTAAGAAAGGTATTATCTCGTTGTTGAGTTAAAAGGTGATATCTCGGCACCACAGACAAATGGTTGTATTCCGGGTCAGCAAATAAATAAATATGTGGCTTCCCAGACTAACCGATTAAGTCAATTTTTTTGAAAATTGAGTCATGACCGGAAATCATATCCTTGTATTGTGTACTTTGTCTGAAAAACTTTTAGAATGTTTCGAGCTACCCATTTTCCTTAATTGGTACAAAACCGAAGCGAATGACTGCAATTTTCCCGAAATAACTGAATAACTGACACTTGTTCCAGACTAACCGCATAAGTGATATGAAAAATCATTACTGCAGCGAGCATTAATGATCTTGAGGTGCATAAATTATGGGAGAATATTGTATTCAGTAAATTTCACCCATTTTAGATGAGATTTGATATCCGTAGCCTTTTACAATACTATTTTACGCGGATTTTACTAATTTGTTTGCATCCTTAAGTCGTTTGAACTTAGGTTTGGGAAGAGACGTTTCACGTTTTGCAAAAAGTCTAGTAATATAAAGCTGCCTACAATGCACGAGTGTAGGCTCCAATTTCGTACACCGCCGCACGTAGCACGAGATTTGACGAGTTGTTGACGATCAAGAGTGAAATGCGCACCCTCTTTCACTTCGGGCAACATTACTGTGCTCGTTGCAAACCAATAATAATATACACTCATCATAATAATATCATACACTTATCATAAAATAATAAAGCGTTATCCTAGTACCTAACGTTAGGGATAGTAAGAAGCGTATGCGTATAGTTTCTGCGCTCGCAAAAAGTAGCTCTTCAATCTTTAAAGTCGTTTTTCTCGAAAATCACAAAAGTGGACTTAATTGGTTAGTCCGGGAAGCCACATAAATAATCGACTGGTTTTTTGCACACTGATAGATATCAGAGACATATACTTTTTCTCGCAAATCCGAAATCATTTCGTTTTTTCAAAGCTGAGATACAACCATTTTTCTGCAGAGCCTTTCTCAGCGCAAATTCGAGATATAGTACTTAGTTCTTCCCAGGCGACACGAAATGCACCGTGATTTTTTTTTGTTACGGATTGCTCACATTTTATGAAAATGTAATCGTTTCAAACCAGACTTTTTCTATTTAAAACTCTAGGTCCCAACTGAGTATTATATGCAGATATATCTAATTTTTTTTTTTTTTTTTTTTTGATGCAACGTCCACGAGGGTACTTGCACTTACCTTATTAAACTGTATTTATTTCACAATTAACAGCACTTGTTGAACATTAGTATTACGATATGCTCACAGAGATTTATAAATATTACAATGTAATTGTATATTTTCGCAGTAAAATCGCAAATATAATATATCATTTAGTCTCAATCATCGAACGTATTACACACTAATTAGTATACACATTGTTACTATGTTAACAGTGTAATTGTTTCGGTAGTTTTTAACCATAACAGTAGAAGGTAGGATCGTTAGGTTTTATGGAAAAGATGTGAGTTTGTATGACGAGCCAAAGTGCAGATAAAACTGAGTGATCTGACCGAGATTCAAACCCACCTAATAAGCAACGTAGTTTCAACGATAGCTCTTAAAATATAAATTAGGCAACATTGAAATTTCTGCCACGCCTCTTGATGAAATTGTGCAAATAATTATTAAACGTTTTTACTTTCATACAACAACAGAACCCTTCACAGTTTTAACACTCAAATATACCCCACACGGCAGACTTGCTATGTCACCTCAATCGAATTCGTCAATTATTCGAAAAGAATACGTTTTAGGTGACATAGCATAAAGAATACTTTACGAACTCTTTACGAACTGATAAAATTTACGGGAAGTTCCCGTTGTTATGCCTTAAAAACTGTAAAATACCACAATTGTCTTAATATCTCGGGACTAAATCATTCATTATGTTCTTTTTCCTATTTACTAATATTTATTTTTGTATTCGATGTCGCTGGATTCATTAGATCCGGTAAAACCAGAATTCAGTAAAGTAAACATGGATGACACTGAAGTAACACTGTCTGTGAAAGAAGCTCAGAATAATTTTTATCTATATTGCTACGCTAAAGGGGACCCAAAACCTACTATGAAATGGTATAAGGATGATGCACCTTTGAAATCGTCAGAGCAGTTCATTTTCGTAGACGATAATCAACTAATCATACTGTACCTTTTGGAAAAAGACAGCGGAAATTACTCGTGCCGGGCTGAAAATCGTTTTGGATCAGTGCAAAAATCTCGGAAATATATCATAAAAGGTAATATGTTATAATTAATAGATTAGATAACCTTATAGCATATATTACGTTATGTTATTTTTTTAAATAATTTTTATTTTAGGAATGTCTTCGCTTTAGATTGTCACTATTTCTTCGCTGATGATTGTTGCCATATTTTGTTATTGGACTATAGGATTTCTGGGTTAATCATAATTGTGAACTAAAATTGTTACAAAAGCTTTTAATAAAAGTGTGAAGGTGATATTTAAATAATTGAAATATTTCTCAACAGACTTTACGGTGTGTGAACTTAACGGTATTTCCTCTCCATATTCAGTATAACACAATGGGTGGAAAAACTCACCATTTAGGAATAATTCCTTGACTAAAATTTCTTTCTAGAGTGTAATAACTAATTGGAAACGAGTTGGATTGCATTTGTTGGCACTTTAAAAAATTACAATGGTACTATTCCACGAGGGATCTTGATTAACACCCCAGTTACTATAAATCATTCCAAAATAATTATTTACAAGCTCGACATTTTAAAAGCACGATAAAATTAAGATCTGATTGTATATTTCGTCGAATTCAAATTTTACACAATACAGTGTTTAATAAAAGGTTATTCATTCCAGCGCACCAGATCCTTTTCACTTACAAGTTTGTCTGTTTCACGTACCCTGTAATCCTTAAATGTACAAACAAAGATCAAACAGATATCATGTAAAGCTAATAGTAATAATTATAATTGATTTTTCAAATATACAATTGCTATATCTGCATGTCTTATTGTATTCAGAAGCAGGATAGACGTGCCTGCGTGTGTCTTCATTTTGTCTTTCTCTTTCTCTGTCTCTCGCTGTGGGTTATGTAGTGTCCTTGCATTCTCGTCATTGTGGTTTCATGAATATGTTATCGAACGGTAGTTGTATCCCGAATATTAAAGGTGATTTTTTTTTTTTTTTTTTTTTTTTTTTTTTTTTTTTTTTTTTATTTTTTTTTTTTTTTTCATTTATGCTAATCATCACGGGCGCCTACCGACTAAAACCATCTTTTCCAAAAGAGAGCCCTAGTCCGTTGAAATATTACTCTGATATGGGTGTTGAAACTGGAAAAAAGAGATAGAAGCTGAGAAATAGCGGAAAGATGAGAAATAACGGCGAAGTTCGATGACCGATCATGAGACCAAGGGAGGAATCTGGTCGGTACTATACGCATCAGGGCGAAACTCGGAATATTGGTGTTAAAGGAGCCTCAAGGGACGACGGGAGAGAGAGAGAAAGAGAAACACATTCTGGTAGAGTTGTCGAATTCGCTTGCATAACTTAAAAAAGTGTTGAGTTGGCTCCTGGGTCATTAGAAACTAGGGTCGAGTTGGCTCTCGGGTCATTAAAAACTAGGGTCGAATTGGCTCCCATGCTATTACAACTTCCCAGATTAACATTTTTAACAAATATTATTATTTTTGCCGTCACATTTAATTCAGGCTTCGGACTGGCAGTACAAGTTACTTAAATACTGGCGTGTTTAAAAAAATAATAACATTATCTTGAAAGTTATTTGCATCCTGGTGTTTTTGAAAGATTTGTAAAATTATTCGCTGAAAATCAACTTTTTATAAGAATTTTTTTGAAACTGCCTTAATATACTGATATCGCGTGGAAAAACCGTTTTGATACTGTATCATTTCTTGATGTAAAAAAGTTTCTTTTTCTTGCATACTTTTTTATTTTTTTTTTTTCGTACTTCGCATTTTACTTCGCATTAAAATCTGATCTTGTTTTCGGTAACTTAGGAAGTACACCACGTCGAGCTGTGCCTGCATTTCTTCTAATACGATGTATCTACATCATACACTGTTAATGTCTGAACATCTGATTCTTTCAGTTCGTCGCGTATTAATTTCACTGGACGAGTTGAAATATCTTCAGTCGCTTTTCTTTAGTAAAACGAGTGAATTTCTTTATAATTATCTACGACTTTTATCGAAATGGTTCGTCAAAATAATGTTTTGTTTTTAAGATTTTAGCGAAAAAAAAATACGATTTTTGCTTACTTTGTATACAGAGATATATGCTTTTTCCGAGAACTCACCCCGTTTGGAATCACCAGAGGACGCTAGGAGCAATTCACATAGCGAATAGGGATTATCCATATTTCACGTAAGACATTTTTCCTAAAACATAAGATTTTTGACAACTATTTCCTCCCGTCCCCATATCTTATGTAAGTATTTAGTACCCTGTGGGAAAACGAAATAAATTTGTTTAATCATTAAATTTCATTTGATTTGTTCCGTAGAAGGTGTGTACTGCGTTTAAGGCATAGTCCATAAAGTCAGATAGAAAGTAAGAACAATCAAGCTTTCGAAGGATAAAACAAAATGTACATGTTAATGTCGAATAAACTTGTACTTGAATAATTTGAAAACAAAAATTATGTTCAAAAGTCACCACATTCGGGATGTCATTAGTAGAAAAAATCTTACGTAAGTCAAATTGTGTATCCCTTTCCCCTTTGAAATGTGATCACTTCATGGAAAGTCGAATTAATAAACAGATAAGCTGCACATACCGTAAAAAATGCAGTTCTTGGGTCGTTTAGTTGGCCCCTTCCCTTCCTCTCACGCAAGCAAGTTCGACACGGAGGAGGTAACCAAACCGACGCCTCACATAAACGGCTAAGATAGCGCCCCACGAGCATCGTCCGACGGTTAGAATTCTCTAATTTGTCCATAGCTCGTTAGCGCTCCCCGAGACCCTTCCGTCGAGCCTTGGCGTGTCGTCACGGGCGGCTAATCGCTTTTAATAATATAAAAGGCGACGCTTCTCGACAAAAAGTCAGAGAGCTCTCGTCTGGAGACAAGCCCGGAGATGACTCTCTCGGCTGGATCCACACCCACAGGGAGACAAACCCCTGGGACGTGCACCAGGCGTCGGTCGCCAGTAGTTGTTGGACGTTTACCCGTAAGGAGATAAACCCTTGGGACGTTCACCCGACAACTACTTTAACAGAGAGCTCTCGTCTGGAGATAAACCCAGAGAAGCCCTCTCACAGCTGGACGGACACCCACAGGGAGATAAACCCCTGGGACGTTTACCCGACAACTACTCAATTCCACGGAAGGCGTAACCCGAGAAAATACCCGCGAACGCGCTAGCTGCCCGCGCCATACGTGAATAAAAACTTTAAATCCAAAATAAACGGTGAGTTTCTCTTTATAAATATTCTTTTCATTCATACCATTCCGCCGAATCGAGAATAGGCGCGCATTTGTGATCTCACGATACGTTTGGTAAAATCACTCGCACTAGGAAAATCGAGGGTGCAGGCGTCGGGACCCAGTACCTCGATATAGCATGGACAGAAATAAGCTGAGGTGCCCTAACCCCACTGGACGATACAGACCCGGTGGGAAGCTCAGCAAGACGTTAGCAGAGTAACCGAGCGTAAATACTGAAGTTGAGGTGCCCTAGCCCTGCCCGAACAGTAGAAGTCCGGCGGGAAGCTCAACTAGTATTTGCTCGACAGGAGCGCTGCAGTCGGGACGCGCCCTCCTGCATGGATATTACGTTGCCGAGTACGGCTTTTCGCTAAACCTGCCCGTACCCCCAGATTGATTCGATCACCCAGGCTATTAAGCGCGAGCTTAGGCCTAAAAATATTAATAAATCTGCGTTACGTCCTTCCAACGTAACACATATTCCTTGTATGTCAAATTTATGGAATTAGAGAGAACGGATTAAGGGGGGGGGTCGATTCGGTCTTACCTATGCAGCCTCGATAATCTCAAATAAGTCAGTCAGAGAATAGATGAAATATGCAAAGAATTAATTATGTTTGTAGCAATATCGCATCATTTGCATGTTCCAAGTATTTCTCATACATTCTAGAGTTGAGTATTACTTTGCAGACCATATTGTGCATCCCTCGTGGCTCTTGCACGGAGAGATGCTTTCTAATGTGTTATATATTACCTAACAATAAGCGATTTACTCAAACACCCATTTTGAAGAATATTTGAAATTATTCTCTCTTTATGTGCAAATTATAAATGTGAATTAAATGTTATAGTTGCTTGCTCCTAAAAGTGAGCCAGTAAAATATGAGAGTTCGAAAGAGACGGCAGAATCATGATGTCCCTCTTGCACTAGTACTAAGATTCCATGGCTATCACGTGACCTTACTGCTTAGCAGAACGCAGCCTCAGATATGTGTTAGAGAATGGGATAGAAGATACCTAGCTAGGCACTACCTAGCGCCAACCTCACGACAAACTAGGCCCTACCAGATAGGTCTCTTGGTCCTTTCTCGCTATCGAGGCAGTCGAGCTAAATTTTCGATCGGGAAAGAGATCACCCCTCTATCTTGCTCATTCCATACAA
Organism: Copidosoma aretas; assembly: GCA_030522625.1. Classification (NCBI taxonomy): domain Eukaryota; kingdom Metazoa; phylum Arthropoda; class Insecta; order Hymenoptera; family Encyrtidae; genus Copidosoma; species Copidosoma aretas. The sequence goes on from JAPYYV010009881.1 coordinate 10,013, forward strand.
GTAAAAGCAAGTGAGAGGTGCAGAGAAAGTGAGAGAGAGGAAGCTTCGACCTCAACTTCTGAAAAATACAGAAGGCATATTTAGTTTGCGAATTTTGGGTAGAGTGATAAAGATATACTACATTTTTATGTCTGTAGATGGACCATAAGGGTGCGAGGGTCGATATATATATATATATATTATTACTATTATTTATGACAGCTATTATCGTGGCTCTCTCTCCCTCTCTCTCGCTTCTGTACATGTTCATAGCATTGTGCAATATCCATAGTCGTCGTGTTGTGCAACAATTGCTCTCATCTGTGTAACCTGTGATACATATTATGTTTATCTTATATAAACGATAAACTTGTATACAGGTTGACCATGGTTTCTTCGATAAAAAGGAGCGTGTAATCATTAATAATGACCATTGCCTGGAGCATGTCTAGGATATAATCTACAAATACATTAATGCTAACCAGTTTTTGACAATATCCGTATTCATTTTTATAAATCGTCAATAAAGCAATCATACATATTTTATGAAGGGTAATCGGTAAGCTGAAAAAACAGTTGAATAATTAAATTCAATGTTATTTTTTCCAAAGCTTCCAAGCCAAAAACATCAAGAGTGAAAAGTTGTTAAGAATAGAGTGTCACTTCAAAATAATAAGTCTCCTAAAACCTCAAATGGGAAGGGGAATAGTTCGAATTGGGCAGTGATCCTTCGCTAATACAAATTTTTATTTTTCCAGACCTTGAAGTGATCATAATAATATACACTTTTTTTCATATATTATAGTGCGTTGACCACCATCTGGGCCATTTGGGGTATTTGGACTTCCTTTATTCAACTGTATTTTTACAAATGATGTTTTACACTCGTTGAACATTAACATTGATGCTTACAGATATTTATTATACATTAGAATGTAATTGTATATTTTTCGCAGTATAATCGCAGATACAATATATCACGTAGTCGCAAACAATCGAACGCATTATTTGCTTATTATTATGCAATATCGCTTTTCTAAACAGTATTAATTATTACGGTAGTTTAATTACGGTAGGTTAGAAACGTTGGGTTTTTTGGCGAAGTTGTAAGTTCTTACCCCGAGCCAGAGCGCACAGAAAAAACTTAAGGATCTGACCGGGATTCGATTTATAATACATACTTATTGAAGTTAAATTAAAAAATTTTGCACACATGTTTTTTGAACACAAAATAAAATAAAATACTTCATAAGGCCATTTAGATGTATAACTATGGACTCAAAATATTGGATATTTACAAATATTTCCAACAGTTATCAATTTTTTTACTAATAATCATGAACATATAATTGTCGTTAAAGCAGCTAACCGTGACAAATGCGAAATTTTTGTAGTGTTTAAAGGGGGATCAAGCGTGAATGAGTTTTTATCAGATCTTTGTGAAACTTTTTAGACTTATAGTTGAAGGTTCAAGCTTTCGAATGATGTTGGAAAAATACAGCTCAACATGCTGATTCAAAAGATATTGATGATTGAAAATCAGTACTTTTCTGTAGGTTAACACAGGGTTTTAAAATATTTAATTTCTCAATTAAACAATTAAATTTAATTGTTAATTAAAAGTTTTTTAAATTGAGAATTAAATTTAACTGTTTAGTAAAATACGTCATGTTTTTCATTTATTTGCTGTGTTCTCGAAATTTAAAAGACTAGTGCGTCTTTTGCATTGTTTCATAACATTTAAAATCCTATTTAAATCATTGAAAATCAAATTTAATTCTTAATTTGTATTATTTATTACCTGTCAGTCTACCTGGCCAAGACACGGTACTTTATGTACAGAAAATAAATACAAACGAATTGAAAACACAGCCTTTGCACTAAAATTTTACATAACTTTGATCCCGCTGAATTTTTTCTCATAACTATGTTTCAATTAAACGAACCACACTGAGAGTCTCTATTATTGTCCTTACTAATAAAAAAAGACTCACTTAAAATAGACCATATTCCGTACACTTATAATAAAAAAAAATTTTACACAACCATATACTTGCTAAACTAATACGAGGAAAATAATACTCAATTAAAAATCTGAAAAACAAAACCTTCCCGCTTATTGACTTCATACCACGCAAGCTTATTTCAAACAATGCGTATCTTTAAAAATCCAAACAATCCAAACACAAATTTAATTTACATAAAACTATACTCTCGCTGAACTTATTCTATAAAAACATATTTTACATCAATGTAATAATCTACACTTGCTGCCCTCTCTCAGTAGCACCTCACTTGCTGTCCTGTTCGCACCGTTGACCTGTATAGGCCAGCTATACCACGCTGTACTAGAGTCAAAACTACTGAACTTTGCCTTTGTTTTTATTGATCATCACCATCTTCATTTGTTCCTCGATGCTTTTGCCGGTATCAAACTCGCAGAATTGCCCTTTTAACTCATCCCACTTGTAACACACACCATCAGAATGCACACTTTTTTAACCAACCTTCATTGTTTTTATTCTTTCAAAATTACCTTTCCGACACCACTCAATAGCTTTTTTCTGCATTTCCCTCTCTTTCCACGTCATGTCGTTTCCTATGCAAATTTATTTGTCCAAGTGCTTTTTTCTTTTTTCAACACTTTATTTTTATTTTCACTTGTCAGTTTCACTAACGTCATACAGCACCCTTTGTATACTCCTTTCGTTCACTACACATACCTTAATATTCAACTGCTCTTCGAGGGACTTCCCCACCTCATGCTTCTCATCTTTACCATTGAAACTCTTGCCTTTAACAATTATATTCCTTCTCCATCCTCTCGCATCCCTTTCGTGAATTGTCTCAAAGTTCCTCACTTGTGTCCACACTGCCTACAGCTCCTTCCAACCTTCCATTTTTGCCTCCCAATCCTCTTTTTCCTTACGCTGCTTCTCCTCCCCCTCTTTTGTCAGCTTGTCTATTTTTCTCGTGGCCTCTTCCTTGATCCTTTTTATTTCTTTTCTCATCGATATTTTAATCTTTTCTGTTTCACCTTCTAACGAAGAGTCAGCTGTTACACCATACCTTGGTTTGGGCAGCATCTTAACCTCACTTTTCAAGCTAGCACTTGCACCACGATCCACTCCTTATTTTTGGTCTTTCATTTCACACCTTCACTACAGCAACCACCTTACAGCTTTACCTTCCTTTTAATTCTCAGTAAACCTTTTCCTTTTCACGTTTTTTACTGTGGTTAGCTGATTAACATGTACGTCCCCAGAGCACGTGTGCTCGGCTCGACGCGCCCTCGAGCAAATCAATTTGATTCTTAATTGAATCGTATTTTAATTAACGAATAAATTTAATTGTCAATTGAAACTTATTTTAATGAAGAATTAAATTAAATTTTAAATCTTTGTTCAATTAAGAATTAAATTGTTCTAATTAAATTAAACTATAATTCATGTACGATTTAATTGAATTATTTAGAACCATGGGTGAACATAGACTTTTCGTCCGTGACAACAGCCATTTTTTAATAACGTCAGAATCTCTCAAAAAAATGAGTATTTTATAAAATGAGTATGATAAAAAAAAAAAAAATACCACAAAAACGTATTATCAGTGAAGATGATTTAGTCTGAATAAAAAAAAAAAAAACTGTCATTTATAATATTTGCATGAAATGGGTTCTGAAAATAAGCATTTGTTTGCCCAGAGCTATAAAATCTCTCCTACTTCGTCTATTAATATAATAGTGAAAAAACTAATCTTATGATAAAAGATTAATTTCACGTGACTGGAGCCATTTTATTCATTACGTGATGGGCTGAGATTAGCCTAGAGCAGGTAAATTTACAAAATATATTTTGAGAAATTAATAAAAATTGATTTTAATTCGTAAATTAAGTTAAGGTTATGACACAAACAATAGTCTTGATACAAATAATCGAATCATTTGATTTTTTTTAACAAAAATCTTGAAAATAGTTGTTTAATCAAATTTAGGGGGTTGGCGTGTGAAGCGTGCACCCTAGTTAATCAATATGCGAATTTAAGTTCATATTATTTTGAAATGAAAATGCCCCCATAGAGGCCTTGAGTAGATACGGCCCACTGTGGGACGAAACAGGTTTTTTTTTTCCAGAAAAAAAATATTTCCTAAACGAATTAACCAATATCCTCAATTTCTTTGAAAGTTTACAGCTTAATTGTCACGGAATATAGGGAAAATGGTCTGAAGTTAAAATACGTTTGTAAAGGGGGTGAAAATAACCCCTCAAATTGATAAAATTAGCAGACATCAGCTAAAACTTAAAATGTCTTCTTCTAATCACTAGGAATCATGGATAATTACCGAGTAAATTGCAAAATTACTTAATCAGATATGAAAGCAGCCATTTGTCCGAGCTTGGAAGAGTTAAAACTACCCCTAATTACGTTAAAATGAAAATATTCATCAAAAATGTCTCTGAAAAGATTTTTTTTCTATTCAATCTTGCAATGAGTGTATGTAATAAAATAACATGTTTAATAATAAAAGAAACTGCTGCCAATAAATTAGCATAATGCTTCCTCATAACATTCTTCTGCAATTATTTAAATAAAAAATATTAAATAAAATATTAGAATGTTCCAAAACGTGAAAAGAAGCTATTTTCATGCTCCTAGATGTAGAATTATTTTAAAAATAAGATTATAATTTTTACCTGAAAAGTACGAAAAATGTTATTTAAGTTTTATTGAATTAAAAATTATTAAACAAACAATGAGAACTTATTACTAAAATCGATATACGTAATATGACTATATTGTAGCTAAAATATTATTGAATATAGTATATTATTAAATATGAAGTAATCTAGTTATCTGTAGAACATAACTATGTTCGAATTGAATTAAAATATTTTTACTCCGAAAACAGCAAAAACAGTTTTTTAACATCAAAAATCGTTAAAACAACTTTAATAGGGTATGAAACGTAGAATCTTTTTGTAAATTAATACAGGGATACAAAATGAGACATTTTGAGCCCTATTACATAGAAATCACGAAGGGTTTCTAAAATATGACTGATTCAAAAAATTAAATTCTAGATTTCCTTTGATAAAAGAAACGACATAATTTAAAAAAAAAATTTTTAATTTGAAATAAAGCTGTTCTAAATCTCTATCAGATACAACTATTTAAAAAATCGAATTAATATTTTTTTACTCCAAGAGTAGCAAAAAACCACGTTTTGGACATAGAAAATCGCTGTAAAAACCTTAATAAGGTATGAAACTTGAATTTATTTTAAAATTGATATAAATATATGAAAACAAAAATTTGTAACGGTGAAACATCGAAATCACTGGACGGGTTTCCAAGATATGACTGATTTTCCGCAAAAATCTTGGTATTTCTTTCATAAAATCTAAACAAAATGACTTATCAAGATAATTCAATACGGAAAAAAGAGCCATTTTAAAGATCAATCAGATGTAACTATTTCAAAATTCGAATTAAATTTTTTTGACACTTAAAAAAGTAAAAAAACCGTTTTTTGACCATAAAAATCGATATGAAAACCTTAATAAGGTATAAAACTTGAATTTCTTTCCAAGCTGCCGTAAGGATAAGAAGACGAAAATTTTAAGCCAATAATTATTTAAATATACTGTTGGGCTCCTGAGATATTACTGATTGCACACACACACACACACACACACGCACCCACACGCGCACACGCACACTCACACACACACACACACACACACACATATATATATATATATATATAAACACACACACACACACACACACAAACAAACAAACAGACTTTAAAATGATATTTTTTCATTTTAGACACTATTTTGGACACTGTAAGACATTTCTAACGTATTTCCACAAATAAATTCTTGTTACCAAGCTTCCTCTATGAGAAAGCAAAGTGGATATTAGGGGGTAAAAACTACCCTTAAACAATTTTTAAAAAAAATATTTTTTTTTTTTTTTTTTTTCCACACTAACCAGTCGTAGTATCTTAAAATCCCAAAACTATGATATGCGATGTATTATTCATAATTTTATCATGTTCCTTGGGGTTTAAACTATTACTGAAGACACAAAAATTAGAAAATTTCTCTTAATCCAGAATCATAAGATCGTTTTGCCAATTTTATTTGTGGAGGTGTATGTTCTATATTGATTAAAAATACAAGATGAAAGGATATAAGGAGTGAAAGATACGCTTAAAGTTGACCAAAAACAATAGACAAAAATTTTAAATTAAAATTTTATTCCACCCTTAAAAACATCTATAACAGAATTGGTCAGAATCTTGTAAGTCTACTGAATGAAATCTAGAGATAATAGTTTTAGTATAATAATGGTGGTTTGTGTTTGATTAAAGTTGGTTGGTGAGACTATCTTTGTATACAGTAACATTATGCAAAATTTTTCAAATTTCATTGAGAAGTTATATTTGTATTATTAAATACACCAAAATTTCTTATCGAATCATACATTACAAAAAATATACTAAGCGGAGAAAGAAGCTCTAAAGTAGACAGTGCAATTGTCATAATTATGTAAAAATGTATGCACAATTTTAAGAATACTTTTGTGTAAAGGGTGACAACCATCATTAAATAATAGTAAATAATCCTGAAGAGCATATTGTATGGGTTAATCAGCTCAAAATGTCGGTAAAATGTAAAAAAAATTTTACTAGCGATGTTTTGGTCTGATAATACGTAAAAAAATTCGCTCTTTCGGTAAAATCGAATGAAAACCAATCTTTGTTGACCCTCTATGCGAAAAAAGCACAATATATTGCCAAATTCCGTAACTTAAAAATTTAGACTTCCATGACAAAACTATTAGTTCAAAAACTATGGTGAATAAAAAAGGAAGCCAATTATTTTTGTTTGATCAAAATACGTGGTGTAATTATTGATTAATTGACAATTTTGTGCATGTTCAGTCAGTGACCGACAGCCCATGCCCTCATACTATATATGTATAAAATCATACAGTCCGAGCTGTTTCAGTAACTGACTGATGAATTATTGACTTAAAAATTTATATTACATCGATTTCGATCAAACAAAGATAAACACCTTCCTTTTTTATTTGCTAAAGTTTGTATACTAATAGTTTTAGTATGGAAGTCTCAATTTTAAGGTTACATAATTTCGCAATGTATTATACATTTTTTCGCAAAGAAGGCAAAAAACGATTGGTTTATATTTCATTTTAACCGAACGAGTGAATTTTTTTACGTATTATTAGCCTAAAACATCGCTATTATAAATTTGTTTACAGAAATAACCTAATTTACTCGTACTAATGTATCTGATTGCTCTGATATTCTATATAGAGAAAAGTGAGAAAAGTCGGTGATTAGATAATCATAATGGTCGCATACCTTATATTTCTTACATCATGGTATTGTACTTGCTCCTTGTTTCTTGCTCCTCGTAGCTCTTATTTTTCTTCCGTATAAAACTTACAGTAGTCTGTAAACTTGCGATCTGTGGCGCTGCCTTTATGTTAACTTGGCTCGTAATAAGAGAGTATTGGTGTACTTTCTTATCTGGGAATCATACGTAAATTAACAGCTCCTTCAGTGCTTTTGTTCGTTTTAAATGCGATTTTTAAGAAAGTTTTATTGCTTTATAAAAAGAAATTAGAATACTACTTGTATCCATTCACTGGGCTGTTTGCGATAAAATTTTAATTCAACTTTAACTGTACCTCTTACTCCCTATATCCTTTCATCTTGTATTTTGTATCAATATACAACATACACCCCTGTAAGTGTCTCAGTAACAGTTTTGGCCCCACGGACCTTGATAAAATTGTGAATAATACATCGCATTGCATAGTTTTGGGATTTTAAGTGTTTTATACTGCAACTGGTAAGTATGGAAAAAACAAAAAGAAAATTTCTATTTGTATATTGTTTAAGGGTAGTTTTTACCCCCCAATATCTATTTCTTTTATTATTGAACATGAAATTCGATTATATACACTCTCTGCAAGATTGAATGGAAAAAAATATTTTCCGAGACATTTTTGATGAATGTTTTCATGTTAACGTAATTAGGGGTAGTTTTCACCTCTCCAAGCTGGGACAAATCGCTGCTTTCATATCTGATTGAGTGATTTTGCAATTTACTCGGTAATTATCCATGATTCCTAGTGATTATAAGCAGAGATATTAAGTTACAGCTAATATCTGATAATTTTATCAACTTCAGAGGGTTTTTTACCCCCTTTACAAACGTATTTCACTTTGGACCATTTTTCCTATATTTCGTGACAAATAAGCTGTTAATTTCTAAATAAATCATGGAGATTGGTTAATTCTTTTAGGAGATATGATATTTCCGAGAGAAAAAACCCGTTTCCTCTCACTGTGCAGCCCATAGCGCTTGATTCCTCTCAAGTATTAAGTATTAAGTACAAATGGGACCT
>JAPYYV010009882.1:0-11661 GCA_030522625.1 Copidosoma aretas
TATACATGTGTGGGTGTAATTTTAAAAATTACACACACACATACGTCAAATTAAAAATAATATTAATGTTTATTTATTAATGTGACTGTAAGACCGATAAAATTATTAGTCTTGTTTCAACATTTACAGTCGACAAAAGTATTATTGGTGTTTAAAAAAGGAAATATTCAACATATGATTAAGTAGCTCGATTGCATGATAAAAATAATTGCTATTTATATTTTATACAATATTTCTTTTCTGTGTGCTTGAAGTTACTAAAAAATAATCTCCATAAGTAATATTCAACGTGGACCAACTGCAGCTCAAATATTTTATTCATGAATTTATGTATTTATTATTATTTGATACACCATTGATCGGGAGGGAGTAGACTATTTTAATTAAGGCGTTTGATGCTGATTTTGCTACTAGCTTCATTCAATATAGACCTTTTGTCTTACTAGATTGTTTTTTTAAGTGAGTCCTTCTCCTCTCTCTTGATTGTACGTTTTGCCTCGTTGATTTTCTTGCGTGTCTAACTAATTTACTTTTGTGAGTCTATTGATAGTATATGATTGTATGAGATTGTTGTATTATAGTATAATGATGAGTTAAGTAAACTTGTTTTTTTCTATAATTCGTTGTTTTTGTATAAATAATTCCTGTGTATGCGTTTTTAAACTGAAGATTAGATTATTTTTTCTATAATTCTATTACACATGGAAATAATATATTTATTATCGCTATTCAACTTATAGTATCTTTTATGATAGCCTGCTTTTTTAAAATACTACCCCTGCTAATTATTCTCAGCAATCAGCATTCAATCAACTTTCATTTTTCACTGAAAATTATACATATGTTTTATGCATACATATAAAGTATGAACTATTTATATTATCAAAATTTTTTTTATTGTCTAAATTTTTTATGTCGAAACTTTTCATAGGGTATTTATGAATTTTGAGACATGAATTTCCTAATGTCTACTGACATTTTAACTACGAAATAAGATATTGCATTACAGACAATGATTACAAGTCTTTAATATCATGTATATAATTAAGAATTGACTTAAGCCAATCAATATATGCTTTCAAATTTCTTCAAGATGATTTTAAACATGTTCTCCATTGTGATCTCTTTTTTATCTCATGTATATATTTTCAGTTCTATGCAAAAAAAAGTGTACAAACAAACCTTGAACGCAGTAATGTTTGTTACTAATGCATAAAATCAACAAAACATCTTCATAAAGAGTATTTAAATATTATTACTTATGTATTATTTTAATGTTACTAGGCCATCTAAATACATCAACTGTATGTCTTGTCCGTCACGCGTTATATTTGCAATGTGAGTTATAAATCCAAGAGCAAAATGCCTATTTGTTTATTCTGTATCAAAATGTATAAAAAAACTGTTTAAAATTTATAATTAATTCGCAAAATGTAGAGAAACATATTTAAAACGTTTAACTAATTAAAAATTGTGTCTGTACCATGCTTAACAATCAGTATAGCAAATCACAATAAATTTTATTGCAATTTGAAACATTTTTTCGTGACTAGGACAATGATCGACAATAAGACCGTAATTACCAGTATGAAAATTCGATTGAATTCCACAATTTTTTTTGTCCTTTACTTCTATTTTTAAAAAGTCAGCTTTTAGGCAATTACCTATATTTACATAGTTTAATTATGTAAATAAGTTCAATTTACGAACGGGCAACATGTAAAGTACATTATGTCAGAGTGACCTTTGATTTAATTATACACTGTGCTTATTCTTACTAAAATATATGTATTCTTTTTTTTTATATATTTCGGTATAAGGAAGAGTATGTGGCATACGAAAATAGCAGCTTAAAAAATTTAATTTTTTTAAAAAAACCTCTTCTACCACTTCTATACGGACGTGCGTGATAATTTTATTATATTACGTGATTATGTTGCTTTACTTCTTTAAAACTGCTAAGAAATCCAGATAAAAGCTACTTAACTGAAAAATTGTTCGCTATCATTACTTTGAATGGAAATAAGAAAAAAATGCTTAAAAAAAGATAAAAAATATTAAATTAACTATGATAACGAAATCCAGTACATATAAAGACAAGCTGCAAAAATTTATTTGTCGCTTTTAATTAAAACTGGACAGAGAAAAATGAATATTAATATCTGATTCTGAAATAAAATTAATTTAAAGACACAGCGGGTAAAAGTCATGGATTAAAGTAGAGATAGGAAATTAAATAGGTTATCTATGAGGTTGGATACAAATTTGGAAAAAAAATTTTAATATCCTTCTTGATTTTGGTTTTTAAAAAGAAGCATCTGTATAAGTATTATTTAGAAGATTAGTTAAATATATGAATGTGTCTTATAATAATCACGATTGTCTTATCAACCCAATGATGCCTTATCATCGTCCTTTTAGTTCCAACTTTTTTAATAATCTTTAGGTGGCCCAAGAAGATGTATACATATTATTATTTTAAACTTAAAAAAATTAAGGTTATAGTTGAAGCACTGAATTTTTCATTTCTTTTTCAAAACTGGTACGACAACCATTTCATTTCAAAGACAGAAAAATTTTGAAAAGCTCGCACAATAACATTTTTTTTATGTAAATTTCTTTATAAGTCCTAATATTATGTCTATGAATATTTAAAACTGCACATGCAAAGTTTTACTTTGGGGTATTTTGCATGACGAATGGATTACCTACAAAAAAATAAAAAAAAAACCATTAAAGTTTTCAGAAAACTCGAAACAAGTACTTAATTCTAAACTAATGCCGAATATTAAGTATACTAGGGGACTTAAAAATAAGTTTATTTCAACGTCCTCATGATATTTTAATTATTAACGTCACTATCATAAGCTTTTAAATATTTTTACTTTTATTTTAGTTAATATATTCAGTTTTATTTAGGGTAACCACTATAGCCCTTCGCTTGATATGGCACCAAACGCATGAGCCACATTAAGTGGAAAATAATAACTATGGCGTTGGTGACTTGCCGACTTCACAAGCTTAGCTCAGATGGTACTACAAAGGTTAACATTGAGTAATAGCAATATACATTAATATTCTAAGCACTCTGACTAGGGTCATTTATGTCTGACACCCTCTTATCGGTTGATAGTCGTCGGTTGCCATCCCCATAAGGAAAATTGTAAACGACACAGTAGATTACAAGAGTTGTAGTAAAAATACTATATTTAGTCTAGGTAGAGATCCTATGTTACCTATGACCTATGTTGAACATGGTAGATTTGCAAAAAAAATGTTTTACTGTGTAAACTACTGTTGTAACCATCTACTCCGCAAGGCTATATGAAGTGCACTCGCCACCCTATCCTCGTCCTGGCCCGGTGCAGACGTCCAGACGCCGCCTTTGTCGCTGTCTGTACGATAGCAGTGCAAAAACTATATTGCTTCAAGAATCTCAGCATCTTTATAATCATTGATATTCTTAGTTCTTATTTTGTACGTATAGATATAAATGACACTCCTTGATTTTAAAATTTTTGTATAGAGGGAAATTTCATCCTCGTAATTACTTATAAATCTACTTAAAAAAATACAATGATTGTTTTTTTAAATTAGGAATATATGGGTGTATTCCAAAAAATTGATCCCAACACGTCATTACGTTAACATTGAACATTATTATATTTAAAAAAACGAAAAAAAAGTTGTACAGGCTCCATACAAGTAAAATTTTTTCATTACTTGAGATTTTTGATTATTTCTTGCGAAAAAATCTTAGATGTCGTGAAATATTTTTTCTGTTCCGTTTCCGAGATGTAAATTTACTAACACGTATTGATATTTGCTTTAAAATTTCTTAAATATGATTTCAAACTTGCTTCATTTTGATGATCTCTTTTCTTTTGATATGTTATGCTTATATTTTTAATTTTTATGAGAAAAACAGACTATGAATGAAGCCTAATCCAAGTAATATTTGTTAAGCATTCAATACAGAAAATATCTTTATGAATCATATTCAAATTTGAGCATTTTTTTAAGTAATAGGTATATGTTCGCTGGACATCGATGTGCGTTTGTCTTTTACGTTTCGTTTGTCCTCCGTAATAATTAGAATGCGAACTGTAAATCGAAAAGAAGCGTGACTATTCCTATTTGCCGTAATAAAGTGTATGGAATTCAGTTATTTGATATTTTTAATCAATCCGCTGAATGTACAGAAACATATAACAGCATATTTTTATATGGCTGAATGTATTTTCTGTTCCATACTTGATAATCATTACAGCAAATTGCGTTCAATTTTATTTGAATTTTTTCTTGCAGCTATGCCATATCGTAAAAAAATCGTTATTTGAAATTTTTCAAGTGAAATTTTATTTAAAATTTTTTTCTGTTAGATATATTAATAAGATATAAATATAAGATTTAAAAAATTTAAGATTTAGTTTTGCGTAAAAGACTGAAAACTGCAAAATGTCTTATTTATTCGAATAATTCCTTTTTTTTAATTAATTAATTGATTTACAAACATTTTATTTTTGGAGAAAAGAAATTTTTTACCTACTTGTTTACTTTTTTTAAAAAGATTTTATTAATTTTGGAGAATAAATTGATTTTTTGCATCTTATTTTATTAGCTTATTTATTAAAAATTTGATTAAAATTTTTTTTTGCAAGAGAATCTATAATTAGTGTTTTATAGTAGATTTAGTATATACTGTCACAATATTAGGTAAAGTATTTTTCAATCAAAACTTAATATTTTTATATAATCGAATTTGATCAAAATAAAAAATTATTTATGCATACAAGTTTATATAAAAGTTCAATATTGTAAAGTTTCAGTTTTTATAAAAAAAGGAAAATCATTTTGCTAAGATATCGTTAAAGCTAAACAAAACAAGCAATAAATTAATGCAAAAAGCAAAGCTTTTGCTTCCAATGCACGACTTCTAACGATAATTTAGCAAGTTTAGATTTATTTTAGTCATTCAAAGCATCATAACAATACTTTGGAGAAAACCTTTGAATACACAAACAGTGTATTTTTTTAGTTTTACAACTTTTCTATTTAACATTTTGATCTGAACCGTGAAACATAAAAATGAGGTATCACAAAACGATTTTTTGGTAAAACACAAAAACGTAAAACACAAAAAGTTGTATTTCTAACGCTCTACAACTTTTTTATCCAACACTTCGTTGCAGGATGTCAATTTCTTCCTAATAAAGGAAGCTTTGTATCGGTAAAAAAAAATTATTTCTAGGAATCCGTTAGAAATGTTTTATATAGTGTGTAGAATGAAAAATACCATTTTTAGAAAAAGTCTTTCTCCCTGTGCGTGTGTGTGTGTGTGTGTGTGCGCGTGAGTGTGTGTATGTAATCGGTCATATCCAAGGAACGCAACGGTAGATTTTAATGATTCTGGACTTAAAATTTTTGTTTTCTCGTCCTTATGGCAGCTCAGAAAAAACATCTAAGTTTTATCCCTTAATAAGGTTTTTGTGACAATTTTATGGTCAAAAAACAGGTTTCTCACTTCTGTACGGGTAAAATACATTTTAATCGAATTTCTAAATAGTTACATCCGATAGAGCTTTAAAATAGCCCTATCTTCTATTTCGAATCATTTTGATGAAATATTTCGTTCAGTTTTTATTAAAAAAATACTAAGATTTTCGTAAAAAATCCCTTATATCTTAAAAACCTTTAAAGGATTTCGATGGTTCAGGGCTTTAAACGTTTTTATTATATCATTGCGTTGATTAAAAAACAAGAAGTAAAGTTCTATACCCTATCAAAGTTGTTATAACAATTTTTTATGTTTAAAAAGCGGTTTCTTGCTACTTTTAAGGTAGAACAGTTAAAAATTGATTGCTTTTATAGTTGTATCATAGAAAGCATTGAAACCAGTTCATTTTAAGTTAATTTTTTTTTTTTTTTCACTGCATACCTTTTTTTATTGAAGAAAATCTCGAATTTTTTCTCTTGAATAAGTCATACGTCAGATCTTCTCCAAATGATTTTCATGATCTAGAGCTACAAATCTTTCTTCTTATATCCTCATATAGGTTTACAAAATTATTTGTCGTTTTATACCCCATCAAGGTTGTTATAACTTTTTTGATGCTAAAAAACAGGTTATGCTGTTTTTGGAGAGAAAAAATTTTAATTTGATTTCATCATAGGTATATTCCATTGATGATTTAATAGCTTTATATAATTTAATCATATTTTATTTAAAAAATAATTATATCACTAACATTAATTCTAGTAATTATTTTTTATTATTTATTCAATTATATTTAATTTACAAAATTGGAACAATATTTTCTGTACTCTTTGAGTAAAAATTATATTGTTATTTTCGAAATAATTGCACATTATAGAACATGACAACATCGTCTTCCCACATTTTGAATCATTCTAATATTTAATTTTTTTTTTCAGTTTAATGATTGCCAAATAATGTTCTCAAGGAAGCTTTGTGCTAATTTATTGGCAGCAGTTTTTTTTCTTGTTACGGATAAATAACAGTTTTTGAACTTATTTTTAGTTACTTTTTCAACCTGGGGTATTCATTTGACTTTCTAGAGAAAAGTGTAGTACAGACAAAAGTTGTATTTTATTAAGATCTTCAACTTTTTCTCGGAACACCCTAATTTAAAATTATAATTTGGAGAGGTAAAAAAAAAAAGATTTTTCTCTCGAAGGTCTGTAGTAAAACTGTTCGGAATCTTGATTTTTTTGTCGAAACTTCTCGGATTTTGAACCATTGTGTACAATGGTAAAAACGAAAATATCTACGAAATTTAAAGTCAATCAAATGAAAATTAATTAAGATAGTCTAGAAACTTTATTTCGTACATACAGGCATAATTAGTTACACCATATGACGACTTTGGATGACACTTGTATCAGAATCAAAATTTAGATTGTGTACCAAATAGTCATTTTATAGATAGCAACACTTTTCGCTTTAGTAAAAATATAAGGAACTTCTGTGAAGCACTTGTGCTTAATGATAGCAAAGAAAAATATAAGGAAGCTTTATGCCAATAAATTGGCTGTCGTTTTTTAAGTAAATTCAATAACTTTTTTTACCCTTAAGATCTGTAGCTGAAGATCCCACTCTTCAGCAATCATATATAATTGTATTATCAACCTAATAACATAAATTACGTTTAATCAATGTGTAAACACAAATTTTATCACTGTGACCTTTTATTTAATCTAACATTGGGCCTATTTTCACTAAAATCCATGTATCATTTTTCGATATCTTTTAATATTTCGATGCAAGAAAGAGACTGAGGCACACGGAAATAAGAACTTAAATAAACGAATCTCCAAAAAAACCTCTGATCACACTTTTATGCATCGAAGGTAATATCTAAGTCACCTTGCCTTATAATTTTATTACATTACGTAATGTTATTGCATTAATATTTTCAAACTGCTAGAAACTTCTAACCAAAAATACGTCCACTAATAATTAAAAATAGAAAGAATAATATTAGAAAAAGAGAAAAAATAATTAATCAACTACAACTACGAAGTTAGTTTCATATAAAGCTGATATGCAAGAATTAAGTTATTGCACTCAAACTGTCTAGCAAGAAAGATGAGAGGCTGGCGTCTGTAATTCTGCACCGGATTAGGACAAGGATAAGGAGACATCAGGACGTAAGCACTGGATCATGACGAGAAAAGGGAGGCGTCTATGTGTCCACAGCAAGCCAGGATCAGTATACGGTGGCGTCAGTACGTCTGTACTGGCCCATGACAAGATTAAGATGGCGTCTAAACGTCCGCACAGGGCCAGCACGAGAATAAGGCGGCGTCTGGACGTACGCACTGGTACATGACGAGGACAGGGTGGCATTGGCACTGCGCTTACACATATCTTCGTATATTATATAGTTGAATGGTTTCAGGGTGAGTACGAGCACCCCCTGCAACCCACGCTCCACCCAACGCCCCCCCGCTCTAACACAGATCCCCCAACTCCCGCCCAAAAATAAGGTTAATTTTTTTTTTACCGTGAAATATGACCTTCAATCATTTAAGCTAGCTCCCTCCCGCTTCCCCTCACTCCCGCCCAGCTCCCCCTCAGCTCCCCCCAAAACATATATTTCCTTTCGGAAAAAAAATTAAGAATACTATTGCTTTCTTATAAGTATAAAAATACCTATAAAAGAAACCAACTTCTATGAAAAATAAGTATGTAGTAATTCATAATAATAAATAGAATAACGATATTTACAATCTTACACCAAAAATTTATGATTATACCTATGAAAGCCGTAAAAAGAATCCTATAAATTGAAACAAAAAGTATTATTTTGATCTTAGGGAGATAGATCTTATATATATATATATATCATTATAGATCTTGAGAAAATTCTCGAATTAACGATAAGACATGCTTTTCTGCTGACGCATTTGGATACCTACACGAAAAATATTACTCTTAAAGGTTTTATAGCTTTCCTCGGCATTATGTATGCTAGGTATTTGCTCTGTGGTGCTTATTAGGGTAGTTACAAGAATATATCCCTCAGTGAAAGAAAAAAAAAGTATTGCGAAAATAAAAAACAGAAAAGATACAGGAGAAAAAAGAATTATGGTAGACTTTTTCAAAATTTTAAATTATAAGGTCTTCTTATTTGAAAAACAAATTTCATAGCTTATAGACTAACACACGTATTATCGTAGCGTGGGCAATAGCATGAATCTATCAAACTTACAGGGCAAAAAAGAAGTAGAAGTACTTTAAAACTACAAAGGAGTGGCTTTTAAAATGAAACATACAAGATTTAAGAAATTATTATCTCTAATAATATTAAAAAATCGGTAGAGAAGGAAAAAATAGCAATAGAGAGTTAGGCTGCTATCAGAATAAGACGAATATTGAGATACCATATTTTTGTAATTAATTATTTAATTAAAAACAAAAATTTAAGAGAAATATGTATAAAAATGACAAAAATGTTCAAAACAATTTAAACATATTCAAACAAAAACAGTTAATTACGGCTAGGGGCTAAAAAATTTATTCAAAACTATGAAAAAGAAAATGCAAGGGTGTTCATGAAGCCTGGTACTATTTATTAAGTTCATTTGTCTAAAAAATAGGCCATAAGTGAATCTAAAATAAAACAGGACGTGTAATAGTGGGCAAATTTAAAATTAACTACCTTAAATGATCTTATGACGTTGTTCAATGTGCCTATCACATTAAAGACAGAACACATATGCAAAAAGACTTAGTTAAATAAAGTACAAGAAATATACTGGAAATAAGTAAATAAATAAAGGATAAAAAAAGATCTGTTTGAATTCGCATTGAATGCATTAGGAGGTAAGAACTAGGACATGGACCGAGAAGTGTCGTTCTACAAAAAAAGTTTTCCCTTCCTGGAAAAAAACAATAGATTAGAAGCACAGGACAGTTAGCAGTTTTAGGCTTAAGCAAAAGAGATAAAGTAGAAAATTTTAATTAAAGACTATTTTTTATCGAATGAATGATAAAATTTTATTGGACATACGTAGCGTGGTCTCGTGTATAAAAAGAAGGACTCGCCGTTCTCGAAATTTATTAAACCCTCCGATTTTTTAAAACCCTTACCAAAAGTTTTTACAAATTTTAGTTTCATGTCCTTCATCATGAATTAATATATGTCTTTTTAAATGCATCAATTTTTGGAACCTTTTTTACATTTAGGACATATGAATAATTTTTCCTTACTATGTTCTTTGAAAAATAAGGCTTGCCTGAAGTAAAATGTTGTACTAATAATATCTTTAATACATTTTATAAATTTAAATTACATTAAATTTAAGTATTTAATAAGAAAAAAAAGTACCTCCAAAATAAATAATTAATCACGTTGCTGTAACTAATTTTAAGTCTGTAATAAATTTTTTAAATTTTACTTACAAATTTTACAATACATCAAGTAAAAAAATGTTGTCTATAATAACCAAACATTGGAATTTACGTAGTCAAAACATTGGAAACAGATGGAAGTTTCTCGAGCTGGGAATAATTCATAAATTCAATAGAAATTATAAAAGCTTTTCAAATAGAATGATAGTAATTGTATTAAACCTTTAAATAATGTTAAAAAATGTAAAGAGCATAAACGCCTTAAATCGACGGAATTATTGTACTTTTATAGGTATATAGATGATCTGATATTCATGTAAGTCGATGTGATGAAATTTTTTCAAAAGTCTGATTATTTTTAGTATGTTTTTCAAAGCTTTTATAGTTGTTCTATAAGTATTTAAAGTAATAGTTATAATAAAATAAGACATCCGTTAACCCAAAAAAAAGGTACTATATTTGTTCTATAAAAATGCACTTTGTAATATGTGCTTAGTAGAGGTTGATTATTTGTTATCTAAAATAATGATGCATCACGTCTGCATATATGTCCGAACTCCTAGCCCAAGCATCGTTTTTTTCAATGTTCTTTTTCTTTTTAAATTTAACATTTTTTAAGAGAAATATTTTCATAGCAGCATTGAAAAAAAGAATTCAAATATTTATGAATAACAAAAAATATTAAAATAAATTTTGAGTATTATTTTTTAAATTAAAGAATAAATAAATTATAAGCTTCTTCAATAAATAGGAAAATCATTGATTACTATTATAGGAGTTTTCTATATTTATATGATTATTAAAATGATTTATCTTATGAATATTATTTATTGGAAACATTGATCACTATTATAAAAATTTTATATATTTATATGATTATTTATATGATTTATTTTATAAATATAATTTGTTTGAAAATTGGCAAGCAGAGGGCGCTGGTAAGCGAATATGCACATGTAATAAATATCTTCAGAAAATAGGACAGGTGGCTTAATGTAATTACGCAGGTAGTAGAAAAACTAAAAAAAAAATCTATAAAGCTGCAAATCATTGCGAGTTGATAAAGAGTATTTCACACTAATAAAGCAAAAAATATGGATTATAGCTAAATTCATAGAATACTAAAAAATTAAAAGATAGAGTAAAAATTGAATTAAAGATTAACGCAAAATGCATGAATAGAATTATAAGAGATACAAAAATTAAACAAACGTCAGAAAGCTAAGAAAAGGAATAGACTTAAATCACAATGACTCTCGGAAAGCTATTGAAAAATTGAAACAGGAAAAAAAACAGATGGTGATAAGGAAAGAGTCGGATAAAAATAGGTAAAAAAATTTATCATGAGACAACGGTTCTGTCTATGAGATTGGTTTGGTTATCTATGTTGTTACGCAATAATTTCTATTAAGAAATGGATTTATTTATTATTCAGACATGAGAATATAAATATTGAAGTATGGGGGATGGCGGGCAAAGCGCGCAGGGGGTAAAGACCCATTAGTATATACACATAGATGTATACATAAATCTCCTTATATTATATAGTTAATTCGTGTAAGGCTCAAGTCATCCCCCCCTAAAAGCCTCCCCACGCCTTACCTTGACCCCCATGGCTACCACACTTTTTATATGGCTATTCGGAAATATGCATAAATAAGGGTAAAAGAAAGCTAATTTTTAACAAATTTTTGAAGTACAACTAGCCCCTTACCCCCCTAACGACCCTTCACGAGCCCCCACGCCCCCCTACGTGCCCCGACGCCCCTTCAAATTTTTTTTTT
>JAPYYV010009883.1:0-15419 GCA_030522625.1 Copidosoma aretas
AAGAATTACTAATATATTTTAATAGATTATTTAAAATTGTACTATAAATTTAATTTATTTATAAATTAATAAAATTATTTACTTTAAAATTTTTATTAGTATAATCCTAAAGTTTCGACGAGGGAGGTGGAAATATAAGAATTACTAATATATTTTAGTAGATTATTTAAAATTGTTCTATAAATTTAATTTATTTATAAATTAATAAAATTACTTACTTTAAAATTTAATCCGAAGGTTTCGACGAGATACATTGTAAATTTAAATATTATTAATTTGTTTTTTTTTTAATTTAATAAATAAAAATAATAATTAAATTAGTTATTAAATTAAATAAAAATCAAATTAACAAATTTATATTTTAAATTTTTAATAATATACAATAAAAATTAATAAATAAATTAAATTAATAAATAAATTAAATTAATAAATTTTTATATTATATTTTATATAAATATATAAAATTAATTTAAGTAATATTTATTTTATTAATTATTATTATTTTATTATTGTTTAAAGTTAACTAATATAAAAAATTTTATATAATTTAAGAAATAGACTATTTAAGTCTTTAAACTCATAATTTAAAAATAAAATTAATTTTTTTCTTAATTTGAATTTTAAATTTTAGTTTATTTTAAAATATTTTTGTTACATAAAAAAGTTAATAATTATTAAATTTAATAAATTTTAATTTAGTTTAATAATTTAATATTTTTTACTAATATATATAAATTTTTGTGAATAAATAATTTAAATAATTTGATAATTTAATATGTATAATTATTAATTTTTAATTAATTAATAAATAGGTATAAAATTAGTATGAAATTATTTTGTGCCAGCATTTGCGGTTAAACAAAACATACAATTTAATAAATTTATATTAATAAATTTAATTTTTAATTAATTAAATATTTAAAATAATTAATTTTAAAATAAAATATAAAATAATTTAATTTATTATTTAATTTGATTAATAAAATATTTTTAAAAAATTGGCTATAAACTAGGATTAGATACCCTACTATACAATTTTAAAAAATAAAAATATAAGATAGTAATTTTAAAAAATAAAAATTAAAAATTATGACGGTGTATTAATTTATTAGGGGGTTTTGTTTTTTAAGTTTGATAATCCACGTTAAAATAAACTTATAATATTATATTTATGTATGTTTGTATAAATTTATTTTATAAAAATTTAATATTTAAAAAATTTTTTAAAAAATTATATTATAAATCAATATGTAATTAGTTTATAAGAATAAAATGAAACACTTAAAGTTAAATTTATTAAATTAAATTTAAAAATTTAATATATATTGGATTTAAAAGTAAAAAAAAAAATTATTTTTTTTGAATTTAAATTAATACATGTACAAATTGCCCGTCACTTTTAAAAATCATTTAAAATAAGTCGTAACAAAGTAAATGTACTGGAAAGTGTATTTAGTAAGGAATATAGTTTTAATTAAAATATTTATTTTGCTTATAAAAGTTATTTCATATATTATTCTTAAAAATTTAATTAAATAAATTTTTAAACTAGTAAAATTTTAATTTTTAAAATAATAATAATATTAAAATAATTAATTTTAAAAAAATTAAATAAATTTATTTTAAGTATTGTCAAAGAAATTTAAAATTTAAATAAATAAAATTTTAATTTATTTTTACCTTTTGTATCAGGGTTAATTAATTACATAAAAATATTAATTTTTTTTCGAAATTAATTGAATTAAATAAATATTTAAATTATTGAAAATTAATATTTAAAATATTTATTTTGAAATAAAATATTATTCATAATTAATGATATCTAATTATTTTATAATTAAATTTAATTTATTTTAAAATTAATAAATTTATTAACTATTTAATATATTTTTTATTTTAAAAAAAAATTTTAGGGATAAGCTTAAAATTTGTATTTAAAATTTTATAATAATTTTTAATTGAAATAAAATTAAAATTTTTTATTTTTTTATATTATTTAATAATTAAAATTTATATAATATTATTTTAATAAAATTTAATAAATTATAAAATTATTTAATTTAATTAAATTAATTAAATTAATAATGATTAAATTAGTAAAAATTAAATTATAAAATTAAAATTTTTAAAAAATTAAATTAATGAATTCGGCAATAATTATTATTCAACTGTTTAATAAAAACATAGTTTATTGATTATTAATAATAAATAATTTCTGCTCAATGAAATTTTAAATAGCTGCAATTTTGTACTAAGGTAGCATAATCATTTGTCTTTTTAATAAAGTCTAGAATGAATGAATTAATGAAATAAAAACTTTATAAATTTAAATTATTAAATTTTATTTTTAAGTTAAAAATCTTAAATTTTAATAAAAGACGAGAAGACCCTATAGAATTTTATATTCATTTATTTTAAAAAATTAAATTAAAATATTTAAAATTTTTAAATATTATATTGGGGATATATAAAAATTTAATAAAATTTTTTAAATTTATATTATAAATTAATAAATTTTAAAAATTTAAATTTTAAAAATTAAATTAAATTACCTTAGGGATAACAGCGTTATTTTTTTTATAAGATCATATTGGTAAAAAAGATTGCGACCTCGATGTTGAATTAAGATAAATTTTTAATGAAGAAATTAAAAAATTAAGTCTGTTCGACTTTTAAAATCTTACATGATTTGAGTTTAAATCGGTGTGAACCAGATTGGATTCTATCTTTATTAAATTTATAAATATTTGTACGAAAGGACTTTAATTTATTTAATAATTAATTAAATTTTTAATCAATTAATTACTTTGACAGATAAGTGTATTAAATTTAGAATTTAAAAATAAATAATATTTAAGTAATAATAATGTATTTTTATGTTTCTTTAAATTATTTATTGACTATAATTAATATAATTTTAATAATTTTAATTAGAGTAGCTTTTATTACTTTATTAGAACGTAAAGTTTTAGGGTATATTCAAATTCGAAAAGGTCCAAATAAAGTAGGTTTAATAGGAATTTTTCAACCTTTTAGAGATGCTATTAAGTTATTTAATAAAGAAATTTCTTTAATTTTTAAATCTAATTATTTATTTTATTTAATTAGTCCTATAATAAGAATATTTTTAATATTAATATTATGAAATTTAATTCCTTATTTAAATAAATTAATATTATCTGAAATAAATTTAATATTAATTTTATGTATTATATGTTTAGGAGTTTATCCTTTAATAATTGGAGGTTGATCTTCTAATTCAATTTATTCCCTTTTAGGTGGATTACGAAGTATTGCTCAAACTATTTCTTATGAAGTTAGAATAATTTTAATAATATTATCTATAATTTTAATTATTGAAAGTATACAATTATTTAATTTTATAAGTTTTCAAAAATATTCTTGATTTATTATTTTTAATTTTCCATTAATATTAATATTTTTTGTAAGATTATTAGCAGAAATAAATCGTACACCTTTTGATTTTTCAGAGGGAGAATCAGAATTAGTCTCTGGTTTTAATATTGAATATATAAGAGGTAGATTTGCTTTAATTTTTATTGCTGAATATGGTATAATTATATTTATAATAATAATTTTGATATTTATTTTTATAGGTGGTAATATTTATTCAATATTTTTTTATTTAATTTATTTAATAATTTTATTTTTAGTTATTTGAATTCGAGGAGCGTTCCCTCGGTTCCGTTATGATAACTTAATATATTTAACATGAATAAGTTATCTTCCTGTTAGATTAAATTATTTAATTTTTATTTCTTTATTTAAAAGATTAAATTATTAGAAAATTTAAATTTCTTATTTATGTATTCAAAACATATAGTTTGATAATAACTTAATAATTAAAATTCTTTAATTAATTTTTTTATTTAAAATATTGTCAGATTTTAATGAAATATAAAAATAAATTATAAAATAAAAAAAATAAATAATTGAAGAAATTTGACCAATTAAAATATAAGGGTCTTCTACCGGACGAGCTCCAATTCAAGTTAAAATAAAAAATAAAGCAATAAAATTTCAAAAAAGAATTTGATTTAAAAAATAAAATTTAAATGACTTTATTTTATATTTAAAATTTAAAGGTATATAAAAAAGAATTAAAATAGATATTAATAAAGCAATAACTCCTCCTAATTTATTTGGAATAGAACGTAAAATAGCATAAGCAAATAAAAAATATCATTCTGGTTGAATATGAATAGGAGTAATTATTGGGTTAGCTTTATTATAATTTTCTGGATCTGATATATTATAAGGTATAGCTAAACAAATAAATAATAAAATTATAAAAAATAAAATAAATCCTAAAATATCTTTAATAGAATAATAAGAATTAAAAGGAATTTTAAAATAATTTCTATTTATACCTAAAGGATTTGAAGAACCAGTTTCATGTAAAAATATTAAATGTAAAATTACTAATATTAAAATTAAAAAAGGTAAAATAAAATGAAATGAATAAAATCGATTTAAAGTAGCATTATTAATAGAAAAACCTCCTCATAGTCATTGAACTAATATAGAACCAATATAAGGAACAGCTGATAGTAAATTAGTAATAACTGTAGCTCCTCAAAAAGATATTTGTCCCCATGGTAATACATATCCTAAAAAAGCTGTTATTATAGTAAATAAAAAAATAATGATTCCAGAATTTCAAGTTTTAAAAAATGAAAAAGAGTTATAATAAATTCCTCGCCCAATATGAATAAATAAAAAAATAAAAAATATAGAAGCTCCATTTATATGTATTAAACGAATTAATCAACCATAATTTACATCTTGTATAATATGAATGATTCTATCAAAAGCTAAATTAATATTTGGACAATAATGAAAAGATAAAAATAAACCTGTTAAAATTTGAATAATTAGGCATAAACCTAACAATGAACCAAAATTTCATGCAATAGAAATATTTAAAGGAGTTGGTAAAATAATAATTATTGAATTAATAATTTTTAATAATTCATTAGATTTTAAAATAGATTTTTTCATTAATTAATTTTTCGTAAAGTAAATTTATTAATAATAATTATTTTAACAATCAATCTTAAAACAATTAAAATATATAAAATTGAAATTAATAAATTATAATTTAAATTATATATAAATAAATAAGAAATTAGAGAATTAATAAAAATTAAATTTATTTTATTTAATATTAGTATTCTATAAATTTCATTAAAATTATTAAATCATAAATTATACTTATTTAAATAAAATATTACAAATATTAAAAATATTAAAAAAAATATATATTTTATTAATATTCTTTTAAAAAATATTTTTTTTATAGTTATAATTATATTATTAATAAATCTAGTAAAATATAAAAA
The DNA here is from genome assembly GCA_030522625.1 of Copidosoma aretas. NCBI lineage: Eukaryota > Metazoa > Arthropoda > Insecta > Hymenoptera > Encyrtidae > Copidosoma > Copidosoma aretas. The sequence continues at coordinate 5,364 of JAPYYV010009883.1, forward strand.
TAAAATTATTAGTCCTCCTACAATAATTAAAAATCTAATATATGATCATCAATTATTATTATTATAAATAGATAAATTTAAAGAACAAATAATATTATAAAATAAAAGAATAGCACCTAAGATTATAGGATGAAATATTTTATAATGAGAAGGAACAGAATTAATAATAATTAAAATTATAGAAATTGAAAATATTATTATTAAAAAAAAATTTAATATGTTTTTCATTACTAATTATATGAATAGTAATTTATAACTAATTATATAAATAATAATTTATAAATTTAATTTACAAAATTAAAATTTTTTTTAAATTAATAATTAACAAAAAATAGTTTAAATTTTAAAATATTAATTTTGGAGATTAATGATAATAATATTTTTTTTTGAATTTATTTAAATTATTATTTATATATTTTTATATTTTTGATTTCTTTATTTATATATTCTAGATTATATAAAAATTTAATATTAAATTTAATAAGTTTAGAATTTTTAATATTAAGATTATTAATATTTTTAATATTAATAATTAATTTAATAAATTTAGTTAATTTAATATTATTTTACTTAATTTTTGTAGTATGTGAAAGAGTTTTAAGAATAACATTATTGCTTTTATTAATTCGCAATAAAGGTAGTGATAATTTTAAATTTTTAATAATAAATATATGATAAAATTTTTATTTTATTTAATTTTTTTAACTTTTATTTTTAATTTTTTTAATATTAATTTATATTTATTTTTAAGGTTTATAATTATAATATTTTTAATTATAAATTTATTAATTTTTAATTTTAATAACTATTTAATATTAATTTATAATAATTTTATAGTAGATAAAATTAGACTAATAATAATTATATTAACATTAATTTTATTTTCATTAATAGTAATTGTAAGAAAAAAAAATTTAAATTATAATATTTATTTATTTTTATTAATTTTATTAATAATTATTTTATTAATAAGTTTTATTATAAATAATTTATTTATATATTATTTTATATTTGAATTTAGATTAGTTCCGACTTTTGTTTTAATTATAGGTTGAGGGTATCAACCTGAACGCCTTAAAGCTTCTTTATATATATTATTTTATACAATATTTTTTTCATTACCTTTATTAATTTTATTATTTATTTTATTAAAAATATTTAATTCATTAAGATTTTTATTATTATATGAAATAATTACATTAAGAAAATTTTGAATATTAATAATTTATTTTTTAATATTTAGAGCTTTTTTAGTTAAATTACCAATATTTTTGTTTCATAATTGATTACCTAAAGCTCATGTAGAAGCTCCTGTAGTAGGTTCAATAATTTTAGCAGGTATTATATTAAAATTAGGAGGGTATGGTTTGTATCGATTAACAATAATTATAAATATTAATTTTATAATTTTTAATGATTTAATTATAATTTTAAGAATTTTTGGAATATTAATTTTAAGATTTTTATGTTTACGACAATATGATATAAAAATTATTGTAGCTTACTCATCAGTTGTTCATATAGGAATAATAATAATTGGATTATTTTCTATAAAATTATGAGGATATTATGGAGGATTAATTATAATAATTGGTCATGGATTATGTTCATCAAGAATATTCGTTTTAGTTAATTATTTTTATTTACGATCAAAAAGACGTAGAATATTAATTAATAAAGGAATAATTTATTTTATACCATCTTTAATAATATTTTGATTTTTATTATGTATAAATAATATAGCTTCACCTATTTCTTTAAATTTAATAAGTGAAATTATAATTATTATAGTAATTTTAAGATGAAGAAAAATAATTATAATAATTTTAATAGTAAGAATGTTTTTCAGAGCTTGTTATAATATTTATTTATTTTCTTATTCTTTTCATGGAATATGAAATAGAAAATTATTAAAATTTAATTCTAATAATATAATAGAATTTTTAGTATTAATTTTTCATTTTATTCCTTTAAATTTAATAATTTTTAAAATAAATTTTTTAATTTAAAAATTTAAATAATTTATTAAAATATTGATTTGTGGAATCAAAAATACATTAATTTGTTTTAAATAATTATTTTATTTAAATTAAGAAGAATATTTTTTTTAATTATTAGACTTATTATATTTATTTTAGGTAATATTTTTATTTTAATAAAAATTAATTTATTTATTGAATGAAATTTAATTTTTTTTAATTCTATATCAATAAATATATTAATTTATTTAGATTGAATTTCTTTATTTTTTATTTTTACTGTATTATTAATTTCTTCAATAATTATATTATACTGTTGTGAATATATAAATCATGATATTTATAATATTCGTTTTTTTTACTTAGTATTTTTTTTTATTATTTCTATATTATTTATAATTATTTCTCCTAATATAATTTCAATTATTTTAGGTTGAGATGGTTTAGGTTTAGTTTCTTATTGCTTAGTAATTTATTATCAAAATTTTTTTAGTTATAATTCAGGAATAACAACTATTTTAATAAATCGAATTGGAGATATTATAATTATAATATCAATTAGAATTATATCTATTTATGGAAGATGAAATTTTATAAATTTAAATAATTTAAATTTAATTTTATTAATTTTAGTAATTATTAGAGCTTTTACTAAAAGAGCTCAATTTCCTTTTTCTTCTTGGTTACCAGCTGCAATAGCAGCTCCAACTCCCGTTTCATCATTGGTTCATTCTTCTACTTTAGTTACAGCTGGAATTTATTTATTAATTCGATTTAATTACGTAATTTATAAAAATTTAAATTTATTATTTTTTATTTTAATAATTGGAATAATTACTATAATAATAGCTGGTATTTCTGCAAATTTTGAATATGATTTAAAAAAGATTATTGCTTATTCTACTTTGTCACAATTAGGTTTAATAATAGTAATTTATAGAATAAAATTTTTTTTATTATCCTATTTTCATTTAATTACTCATGCTATATTTAAATCTATAATATTTATATGTTCAGGTATTATTATTCATTCATTAAATAATTACCAAGATATTCGTTTTATAGGAAATTTAATTAATTTTATACCTTTAACTATAATTATAATAATAATTTCTAATTTTTCATTATGTGGATTGCCTTTTTTTTCTGGATTTTATTCAAAAGATTTAATTTTAGAAAAAATTTTTATAAATTTTTTTTATTTAATATTATACTTAATATTGATGCTAAGAACTATATTAACAATCATGTACAGAATTCGTTTAATTTATTATTTAATAACAAAAAAATTTAATTTTTTTGTTTATAGAAATATTAAAGATTCAAAAATTATAAATTTTTCAATAATAATTTTATTTATTAATTCTATTATTTTTGGTAAATATTTTTATTTATTAATTTTTTATAATATTGAAAAAATTTTTTTATTAAATTTTGAAAAAATGAAAATTTTAATTTTATGTATAATTTTTTTAATATTAAGATTAATTTTATATAAATTAAAACATTTAAATAATAAATATATTATATATTTTTTTGGGAAAATATATTTTTTATATTATTTAAATTTTTATTTAAATTTTATATTTTTAAATTTAATAAAAAAATATTATTTTTTAATTGATAAAGGAATAATAAATTTTATATTTGAAAATATAATTATTAAATTTTTAAAATATATTAATTTTAAAATTTTTTTAAACAATTTATTATTAAATTTAATAATATTAATAAGATTTATAATAATTTTAATTTTATTTATTTAATTTAAATAGTTTAAAAAAAAATTTAATATTGAAAATATTAAGATAATTGAAAAATATTTTTAAATAATTTATAAAAAATATTTTATTATTATAATGAAAATATAATGTTTTAAATTTAAACTATATAAATTAATGTATGCATGATTATTTTCTACGAATCATAAAAATATTGGAATGTTATATTTTATTTTTGGTATATGAGCAGGAATTTTAGGATTAAGATTAAGAATTTTAATTCGATTAGAATTAGGAAATCCAGGCACATTAATTGGTAATGATCAAATTTATAATTCTATTGTTACAGCTCATGCATTTATTATAATTTTTTTTTTTGTTATACCTGTTATAATAGGAGGATTTGGAAATTATTTAATTCCTTTAATTATAGGAATCCCAGATATAGCTTTTCCTCGAATAAACAATATAAGATTTTGATTATTACCTCCAAGAATTACTTTATTAATTTCTAGAATATTTATTGGTAGAGGAACAGGAACTGGATGAACTGTTTATCCACCATTATCTTCTAATTTATCCCATATAGGACCTTCAGTAGATTTATCAATTTTTTCTTTACACATTGCCGGAATTTCCTCAATTATAGGATCAATTAATTTCATTACAACAATTATTAATATAAAAATTTTTAGAATAGAATTATTACCTTTATTTTCTTGATCAATATTATTAACTGCTATTTTATTATTATTATCATTACCTGTATTAGCAGGAGCTATTACAATACTTTTATTTGACCGTAATATAAATACTTCATTTTTTGATCCTGTTGGAGGGGGAGACCCAGTATTATATCAACATTTATTTTGATTCTTTGGTCACCCTGAAGTTTATATTTTAATTTTACCTGGATTTGGACTAATTTCTCATATAATTTGTAATGAAAGAATAAAAAAAGAAGTTTTTGGAATTATAGGAATAATTTATGCAATAGTTTCAATTGGTTTATTAGGATTTATTGTTTGAGCTCATCATATATTTACTATTGGTATAGATGTTGATACTCGAGCTTATTTTACTTCAGCAACTATAATTATTGCAATTCCTACAGGAATTAAAATTTTTAGATGATTAGCTTCTTTAAATGGGATAAAATTAAATTTAAATGTTACTAATTTATGATTATTAGGATTTATTTTTTTATTTACTTTAGGAGGATTAACAGGAATTATACTAGCTAATTCATCAATTGATATTATTTTACATGACACTTATTATGTGGTTGCACATTTTCATTATGTTTTATCTATAGGAGCTGTTTTTGCTATTTTTGGAAGATTTATTTATTGGTACCCATTATTTTTTGGATTAATAATAAATAAAATAATACTAAAAATTCAATTTATTTTAATGTTTTTAGGAGTAAATATAACTTTTTTTCCTCAACATTTTTTAGGAATAAGTGGTATACCTCGTCGTTACAGAGATTATGCAGATTCTTATATATGTTGAAATGTAGTTTCATCAATTGGTTCTTTAATTTCTATAATTAGAACTTTAATATTTTTTTATATTATTTGAGAAAGAATAACATCAAAACGAATAGTATTATTTTTTAAAATTTCTAATAATACTATTGATTGAATATTTAGTTATCCTCCTAGATCTCATTCATTTTATGAAATTCCAAAAATTTATAATTAAAAATTAATTTAATTCTAATATGGCAGATTAATGCAATAAATTTAAGATTTATTAATATAATTTTATTATTTTTAGAAAAAAATTTTAAAATAAAAATTTTTATATTTCTACTTGAGCAAATTTAATATTTCAAGATTCTAATTCTTTTATTATAGAAAATTTAATTACATTTCATGATCATGCTATAATTATTATTTTTATAATTTTAATTTTAATTATTTATATATTAATTTTTATATTTTTAAATAAATATTTAAATAAATATATATTTGAAGGTCATTTAATTGAAATTATTTGAACTATTGTTCCAATTTTTTTACTAATTTTTTTAGCAATTCCATCTTTAAAAATTTTATATTTAACTGATGAAATTTTTAAACCTTATTTATCTATTAAAATTTTAGGTCATCAATGATATTGATCATATGAATACTCAGACTTTAAAGAATTAGCATTTGATTCTTTTATAATTAAAGATTTAAATAAATTTAATTTTCGATTATTAGATGTTGATAATTATATAGTAGTTCCAATAAATTTAAATTTACGTTTTATAATTAGTTCAATAGATGTAATTCATTCATTTGCAATTCCTAGAATTGGAATAAAAGTTGATGCTATTCCTGGACGTTTAAATCAAATTAGAATAAATTTAAATCGACCTGGTTTATTTTATGGTCAATGTTCTGAAATTTGTGGAGTTAATCATAGATTTATACCTATTGTTTTAGAATCTAATAGATTCAAAAATTTTATAAATTGAATTATTGAAATATAAATCATTTGAAGTAAATATTACTATTAATGATTTAAAAAATCAATTCTTTTTTTAAGATATCAAATGAAAAATTTAGTTAATATATAATATAAATTTGTCAAATTTAAGTAATTTATAATAATTTTTGATTCCTCAAATGAGTCCTTTAATGTGATTAACTTTAAACTTATATTTTTTAAGTTTATTAATTTTTATAATAATTATAATTTATTTTATTAATAAAATAATTTACTTTAAAATTAACAAATTAAATTATAACAAATTTTTTTTTATTAATAAATGATAAATAATTTATTTTCTATTTTTGATCCTTCAACTTCCTTAAATTTATCATTAAATTGATTAAGAAGAATATATATTTTTTTGTTTTTTCCTATAATATATTGATTTATTCCTTCACGAATAATATGAATTTATATAAATATCATTAATTTATTAAATTTTGAATTTAAATTATTATTAAATAAAAAAATTAATATAATAAATTTATTAATTTTAATTAGATTATTTTTAATAATTTTATTAAATAATTTTATAGGAATATTTCCTTACATTTTTACAAGAACTAGACATTTATGTATAAGTTTAGTTTTATCATTAAGATTATGACTATCATTTATATTATATGGATGAATTAATAATATAAATCATATATTTATTCATTTAGTTCCTCAAGGAACACCAAATATTTTAATACCTTTTATAGTAATTGTAGAATCTTTAAGAAATTTTATTCGTTTTGGAACTTTAAGAGTTCGATTAACTGCTAATATAATTGCAGGACATTTATTAATAACTTTAATTTCTTCTACTGGAACTAATTTAAGAATAATTATATTAATTTTAATAATATTAAGTCAAAGTTTATTAATTATTTTAGAATTAAGTGTTTCAATTATTCAAGCTTATGTTTTTTCAGTTCTAAGAGTTTTATATAGAAGAGAATCAAATTATGAAAAATTGTATAATAAACTTAATTCAACCTTTTCATTTAGTAACATTAAGACCTTGACCAATTTTAATATCTTTAAGAATTTTAAATTTATTAATTAGATTAATTTATTGATTTAATTTTTATTCTATTTATTTAAGATTAATAATATTAATTTTAACTATTTTAGTTTTTTTTCAATGATGACGAGATGTAGTTCGAGAAAGAACATTTCAAGGATTTCATACTTTTATAGTTTTAAAAGGATTAAAATTAGGAATAATTTTATTTATTATTTCTGAAATTTTATTTTTTGTAAGAATTTTTTGATGTTATTTTCATATATTTTTATCACCTTCAGTAGAAATTGGTGAAAATTGACCTCCTAAAAATATTAAAATATTTAATCCTTATAGAATTCCTTTATTAAATACTGTAATTTTATTGTCTTCAGGAGTTACTTTAACATGATGTCATCATTCTTTAATTAACGAAAATTTTAAAAATAGAATTGTTGGATTATTTTTAACAATTTTTTTAGGAATAATTTTTTCTTTATTTCAAATAAAAGAATATTATTCTGCTTTTTTTACTTTTAATGACTCAGTATATGGATCAATTTTTTTTATATCTACAGGATTTCATGGATTTCATGTATTAGTAGGAACAATTTTTTTAATAATTAATTTTATTCGTTTATTTAATAAAAATTTTTCTAAAATTCATCATTTTGGTTTTGAAGCAGCTGCTTGATATTGACATTTTGTTGATGTAGTTTGATTATTTTTATTTATTTTAATTTATTTTTGATCATTTTAAAATTTAATTTATATAATATATATAGTATATTTAATTTCCAATTAAAAAGTTTAAAATAATAATATAAATAATTTTTAAAATTTTTATTTTTTCATTAATTATTATCATTATTATTTTTATAATAATAATAATTAATTTTATATTATCTAAAAAAATATTCAAAGAACGTGAAAAAATATCAAGATTCGAGTGTGGATTTGATTCTTTATCTACTAATCGTTTACCATTTTCTTTACAATTTTATTTAATTACTATTATTTTTTTAATTTTTGATATTGAAATTGCTATTGTTCTTCCCTTTATTTATATAAATTATATAAATTATTATTATTTAATTTTATGAATTAATATTATTTTTTTTATTTTATTAATTGGATTATATATAGAATGAATTGAAGGAGCATTAAAATGATTTAAATTTAAATGAATCTATTAAGAATTTAATTTCGACTTAAATAATTTGATAAATTTTATCCATTTAATCTAATAATTTATGTAAAATATTAAATTGCAAATTTAATTAAATTAAATTAATTAATTTAGATTTAATAAAGATATAAATATTTAAATATTTATATAATGAATTAGAAATTCATATATTTTTAAATATCTTATATAAAATAAAATTAATTATTAACTTAAATTTCAAAAAATTAAATGTTTAAACAATTTTATATAAAATATTTATAAATATTTTATATAAATTAATAATAATAAAATATTTAAAAATATAAGTGTAAATTTATAATAATGAAATATTCAAATATCAATAAATTTACAATTTATTAGCTTAAATTAGCTACATTATTAATTGGAATATAATTCAATAAAATTATTAACAATAATTTACCTCAAAATTTTGGTTTCAATTAATAATGAAATTAATTTAAAATTAAATAATTTATTCTATCAAAATAACCCTTTAGTCAGGCTTTTCATTTATATTTTTAGATATTATTATTATTTTTCTGTTCCTATAATTTTATTTTCAAATTTAATAATTTTTTTTTCTAATTCTTCATTTTTTATATGAATAATTATAGAATTAAATTTATTATGTTTTATTATATCTATTTATATATTTAATCAATTAAATATAGAAATTATGATAAATTATTTTTTAATTCAATCTTTTAATTCTTATATTTTTTTATTTTCTTCTTTATTTATATTAAATTTTAATTTTTTTAAAAATGAAATATTATTATTCTTAAATTTCAGTATATTTATTAAATTAGGACTTCCTCCATTTCATTTATGGTATTTAAAAATAAATAAATATTTAAATTGATTTTTTTTTTATTTAAATTCTTCTTTACAAAAATTTATTCCTTCAATAATTTTATTTTATTATATTAATAAAATTTATTTTATTATAGTTATTTTTAATCTTTTATGAATTCCTTTAATAAGAATTAATTCATATTCATTAAAAATTTTAATATCTTTTTCTTCTATAATCCAAATATTTTGAATTATAATATTAATATTTATTAATGAAAAAATTTGAATTTTATTTTTTATAATTTATAATATTATTACATTTTCTATATATATATTTATAAATTTATATAATATAAATTATTCTTATGAATTAAGAAATTTTAAATATTCAAATTATTCATTTTATTTTATTATATTTATAATTTTTTCATTGGCTAGAATTCCTCCTTTTACAGGATTTATAAATAAATTAATATTTACTAATAATTTATTTGAATTTAATTCTTTATATTTATTAATCTTTTTAATAATTTTATCTTTATTAAATTTATATTTTTATTTACGTCTAATTTTTTATTTTTCAATAATTTATACTTACTCAATAAATATAAATTTTAAATTTATTAATTTTGAAAATTTTAATAATTATAAAATAACAATTATATTTTTTTTTATAATTTTAATAATTATTATATATGAATTATTTTAAAATTTTAAGTTAATTAAAACTTTAAACTTTCAAAGTTTAATATATAATATAAATTATAAATTTTATATATTATATTAATTTATTTATAATATAAATAAATTAAATTTATAGCACAATTTTAAATAATCTATTAAAATATATTAGTAATTCTTATATTTCCACCTCCCTCGTCGAAACCTTCGGATTAT
>JAPYYV010009884.1:0-11661 GCA_030522625.1 Copidosoma aretas
TCGTAAAAGGAAGAAAAGGCAGGAAAAGACGGGAACCCGCGAAGGGAAGAAACACATGCGCAAATGCTCGAAATTCGAAACTAAACACTGAGCCTTGATATTGGCCACACTAAAACTTATTTACCTCCATGCTCGTCTTTGCCAGACCAGGCTTAATGAAAAGCATCGGAACCGCGCCGAATTCCTAGAATGGCACCGCGAGCGCACTCGCGCGCAGGTACGGCAAACCGCTGTAAAACGAGTAGCATAAACACATTCATAAAGCTAATTCTTTAAATGCAAGGAGATAAAAATTAATGACTAGCAGAGTATAAGATAAGATAGTAATAGGAGAAATTGCGTGAAAAGAGAAAAAAAATCTGTATTTTTTTTAGGATGAGTTTTAAAGAAAGATCGGATGGCCGAACAGAATAAACATCCAAGCACACGTAATGTAAGGAGAGAGACACCTGAGCTACTTAACGCAATAAATTATTCGGTTTTTTTATGTATATTATATTATCTTAACGCTCGGGGTACTATTCGACACATACACACCAATAATAACGGAGATAGCGCTTGGCGTGGCAGCAGGGTCATTCGGAATTTTTATATGGGTGGCCCCAGTAGTACTAAAACTATCTAGAATGTTCATAGGTGGAGGAAACAGGAACAATACAGCGAGGAATAAGAATACAACGAGATCCAAGGAACCACAACCAATCGTCATCCAGGTGCGAGCAAGTCATCCGATTGCAATGAAACGGCAAGAACCAGCAATAGTAAACGATCGTGCTTCATCAAAAGTTACCGTGATGCATAAATAAATTGATAAAAAAAAAAATATTTGATAATTTTAGCGTATAAGGTCGTACAGGTGAGGTAGAGTAAAATATTTGAAAAACATAATAGACATAAATATGAAATAAATAATAATAATTTAATTGTAGTATCAATAATAATTATAATAAAGAAAATGTGAGAGGATGCAAAAAAGGGAGAAAGGTAAAAATGCTAATAATAATAAGAAAAATATGTGAAAATAAAGGTGAATGTAAAATAGCACTATAAAGTCAAATATTGAATTGATTATTGTAGAGAGAGAAGAGCGCAACACGAACAAAGTATGTTTTACAGAAAATACGCATGAGAAAAGTATGAGGGCGGAGCAATAAGTAAGAAGATGTAAAGAGAGCGGTGACCCTCTTAGGGAGTGAAAGAATGAGTGTGAAATGACACAGACAACGCGAACAACATGGTTCATCACAGCATACGTACATACACACAGGTACGAGCTAGCAGCTACAGAAGTCAGCGTCGTCGAGGGCACCGACGCGGACGTCGCGGCCCTTGCACGTATCATGTACAATAGCGTAGCCATGTGTCCATGCGCCCTCCTTTTTCGTGGCCCACCACAGAGTGGCAGCGGCAGAGAGGAGGGAGCTAGCTAGGAAGGAAAGAACAGGGAGTCTACGGCGGACCAACAATGTGACAGGGGCCCTTGCGGCGTGACTTTTCTCTCGGATCATTAACTAATAAACGAAGTATATTCAAGCCCTCGTATATTTTATTCCGTAAGCACCCCAAGGCCATCATAACCCACGTAATATTATAATGATATGATAATAAAAACATAATATCTTACCTCATCTGTGTTCGGTCCAAACAATAATAAGTCGAATGGAATTGCTGCAACTAAATCAATGAGAAACCATCCTTTCAAATAATGCACAGCAATTTTTCCAGGGTGTGATACCACTTCATCATTACTATTTACAAAAGTTGTTCGAAAATTTATTAGAATATCTATAATGAACGTTACATCAACTGCAAAATAAATCGTCTGTTATTGATTACTATTTCCTTATTATAACAATTAAAAATGTAAAAATTGACTGGTAGAGAAAGAAAAAATGAGACAAATGTAATCATAATACCGATAAAATAAGACTATGCATGAAGAATAATGTATTGTTTATTCTTTTAATTAACACTTTGCAAGAGAAATTTATAATATTATAGCAAAATAAATTCCTGCATGACATACCTTACTATCCTAGGCTATTTAGACGTGGAAACCTAGGAGGTGGGAGGGGATAATCTTCCCTACTGCTGATCCCCCCTTTTTCTGGAGCCACACCTAAAATCTATCAATTTTTGTTGTTATCTCTTTATTATTGTCTTTTAATTGTTGTTTTGGACTTCATAACAATTTTTCTCTACATATCCTACTTTGACTATGTTAGCAATTTCAATATCGTTTAATTGCGTTACAAGCTTAGCTGGGTGGTATCTGCGATCGTTGTTAACTTAAAATATATAGGCTACCTTTGAAAGCTCTGAGACCTCAGTGACATTTAGAAATCTCTATTCTTTGGCAACTCTCCTTTGGCTTGCCCTGAAAATATTTCTTAATATACTTCGCTTAAAAACTGCGAAAATGTATTCTTTGCTATTTTGATTGCACTTATTTGACGAAACATAGTGAAAGTGGCAGTTTACAGCTTTATAAATATGTATATTGAGAGATGCCGGAATCATTTCTGATATACCTAGTTTAAAAATATTACAAATCTACGCATTACTTAAGTTTCGTCTATTTTCATATAAAGAAAGATTTCTCTCATTGATAACTGTATCAAGATATTCAAACTTTGAGGCCCATCACTCTGTTTTTTTCAAAACATGTCATTGTATGCTGTATCTTCTTTTTCTGACGATAATCATGTATATCGTCTCAATATTAATGACATTTAATACTAGTCTTTTCGCTCAGTCGATAGAAGTTTAATTATGTTAAAAAATTTTTCAATATTGCCTACAGTTTCTGAATATTCCGCACCATCTAATACATATATTGTCTCGTTTGATATCAAAGTAAATTTTTTTAGGCTTCTTGAAAAGAAAAATTAACGCTAATCTTCCCTTTATATTATTGGTCTTATATGTTTACGGGATTTACGGAATTTTGTTGTATTAAAAAATGCAAAAATATCATTAATTTTCCATATTATAATGGAACAATCGGCCCTTTTGATATCTACAGCTGATTGGTAGAGCCTTTGGTTGAAGTCCTATTATTTGTCAATTGAGTCGTTTGACAGTTAACATATAATTAGTAGTCGAACAATGGTTCCTGAACACTTACACTCATAAAAAAAACCAAGGTTGATTTTGATTCTCAACGTCTAGTCACAATACCAAATGACAGAACAGAAAAGTTTTCCCTCGCCGGCTCAATGGCTGGGCTAAATAGGGCTGATGGAGCCACGTGTGGGAGCTGTGGCATCATGTACTATGTCACGCAATAGTGAGCCATAAGTCAGGTGTATTTCTGATTCTGGGAAGCGTTGCGGTTCTAGTCAACTATCGTTGCAAGTTCTTTCGTACATAAAAGTACTACAATAATTTTCTGCAACTTTTGAAATTATTTTCATGATAATGTTTAAATAAAAGCTGTCAGAGATACATAATTATAAATGAGTTTTTCGACAAATATTCTTCTACGAAGATGTGCAGAAAACATTTGGTGTGTTGAAAGAGATATGTAAAAGAAAAAATGTAAGTTTTAATATAAAATTTACTTGTCACGTATATGTGCATACGAATTTGACACGTTGAATAATACGTGTACTTACAAGTAGAGCTAAGGAGAAGAGTGTGTAAAAACGATGTTTTATAATAATTAAATTATACATAAGGATGAAGATCTATTTTTCATACCTGAAACTAACTCTTAAGGTGATATGCTTAGAGTAAGGCACAGTATTTCTTCTAAAATATACATATAATTTTATGAATGCCCATAATATTGAGGATCTAGCACAGTACACATGCACTGCATGTGCAAGAACTTTAAAAAGAAAATGAACTAACTGTAATAAATTGAGTCTGTCGTATAAGCAGTAAAGGTTTACTTAGGTGTGTTCTTAATATTCAAATAAATACTCAAAGAAAAAATAGATATTAATTTTCTTACACCCAAGGAAGTAAGAGCTAAATACTATTGTAGACGATTACAAAGAAGGGCTTATGAGTCATTTTCGATCATATCTTCCATTCCTTATCTTTCGTGATGCATAAAGAGTTTAGATTTAGTGTTTAATTTTTTCTTGTGAAATCAAGGACATGCTGTAAATTTTAGCTGTACAGCTATATGTAGAGGTAAGAGTAAACTGTGACTGAAAATAATCAATAAGGATTGTTTACAGGGAGATAAAAAACTCATCTTGAATTGCCTTTTTCTTCAGTAATAGAGATATCATTATATGCGTGTGAAAAATTGTAATAATAAGTACTAAAATTAAAATAAATTGAGATCTATTTGTTTAAATGGACGTCTAACATTGAAAATCTCTAATAATTTTTCAACTTCCCTAAATATCAGCCTCACTAATCATTCTTTGTCATATCTCATGTCCCTTACATTCTGTGATAAATACAAAGTTCATATTTGAAACTTAGTACAGTTTACTAAAACAAAAAACTGGCACAAAAACCGCACTCGTTATTACGAATTGTGATAGTTTAACAGTTTAATATTTGTTTGTTGAAATTGTTTAAAAGATATTTTTTACAAGAACATTTACTCAATCAAAAACCTTTTTTTTATCTAGGTTACTTGAAAAAAAAATTTCTACACACTCACAGATACTAACTAACTTCTACTGCTTACTGATGACGTATCTATTTTGACAGAATTTGTTTACGATTCATAAAAGAAAAAGTTGTACAAGGTGCCTCTGATAATAACAGCCTTGATAGACAATTAACAACTCTTACTAATATTGAGCCAGTGGGAAACAATGGAACAAATTATATTTTCGCGGGATTCATAAAAGGAGATTTTTGCACGCTCATGCTTGCAAACATGTTTGAACAAAAAAAAAATTATAATTACGGCAAAATTATGAAAATGTTGTTAAACCCGAATTCCTTGAAATAGAGCAAATAGAACTACAAGATGAGTTTAAAATAATTTACAAAAACTATTCAGGTTAACGTTAAAATGGTAATCAGGAGATCCGTCGACCTACGTTATATAGTTATTTTAGAAAGTGAGTCTACAACCTACCCCCTAACCTCCTATGTCCTCTCACAGCCACCAACTTACGCAGGATTAAGGAAAGATCGCTTGATTTCTCTGTAATTCTGCCATAAAGAATATAGGTACAATCTCCTGCATACCACACCATCCTTATACAGCCATACTTATTTGTACATTGTCCCAGGCCCCCCCTCCCCTCCATACACACATTAGGGTACGATTCGTTAAGTTTCCCCATCAATTTAAAGTCAATAAGTTTTCTTACCACCCTTCTCCTGCAGCCACTAAACCCTTACTACATTCCTTAATATTTTCGAAAACAGCCAAAGTCTTTCAAGAGCAGCCCAAGCCCCACTACTTCTTTTCCATAGCACTCCACATTTTACTATTCTTCAGAAAATAGTCGAAGTCTTTGAAAGCATCATAAGCCATATTACACCCTTTGTCTATTCCCCCACTTCAATACAGCTCCGCTCCCCCTCCTATTTTTGTAATGTACGTGTATAATATTATAGCCTTCTAAAAGCCGCTTAAGCTCTAAAACACCGAAATACAGCTCATAATATTTCCAAATGGTTTCGAGATGGCAGAATTCTACCAAGATCAGCCTAAGCTTTTTTCCATTACTCTACAACCCTCACCTCGTTTATCCTACAAAGTGAGATCAAAATTGTGTTGTTTCTTATCATTGATTCAGTTTCTAAATCCTCCCCACAGACCAAACATATCAGAATTTTTCCGAGAACACCTGCAGTATTATAAGATAATTAGTTTGTTATCTTAATTCACATCTTTGTTCTTTTTATCCACAAAGAAAATTTTCAGAGATTTCAAACTGGTGTACCTTCCAGGTATCGGTATGTCACTCTGCATGAAAATTTTCCGGTAGTCCTGGGTAAGAAACATTGTTACTACATTCTGTTGTTGACAGTTTGCTGTACGCACGTTACTGCTTAACATATTCTATTAAAAAATCCCTTAATACCTAGGAAGTCATTTAATATTCGCAATTTCATGCAAAATGATTACAATTTTTTATTTAAGTTTGTCTCAGTTTCAAGAATAAAATTATATAAATTGTGGTTTTGACTTGAATACATCCTTTTTATAATGGCTTTTTGATCAATATACATCCATAAAATTACCTATGTTCTAGTACTTTCTTGTCATTTAATTATACAGTTTTTAAAGGAACGACTGTATCCTTAAATTTTCATAACGTGTATGAATTTTTGTCTTTTCCTCAATTTGATTACTTCTACAAGATGCAAAACTAATAATATTATTATGATAGCTTATCATTGTTATTCAAGCATAATTATTGAGCATAAAGTTATTCATTTCTTTTGGTATCAACAAGAAGGACAAAATAAATTTTTTTGACTGTGACAATAGGTCGATTTCTTACGGACTTTATTCCAAATAAGTGCTCAACAATATAATCATATAATTAACATTAATAGGAAAAACAGATGTTAGAAAGAAAAACTACTTATTTTAATTTTAAATTCAAAAATAAAATTGTATGATTATGTTTTTTAGTGACTCTGCGAATCTCTTTTTATTAATTTTTTTTTTTCTTGGTTAATGCAATAAATAGCTTCACCACACTATTTTTTAACTAGATTTTCAAAAGCTGACATATTTTAACTTATATTGATACTACTAAAGAACAATATTTTTGATTTCAAATTACCTCATTAATTCCCTTATTAAAGAATATAATTCAGATGTTCGAAATTTAGTCTCAGGTATGCATTACGAATGACAAATCTTAAAATGACATTTGCAGTTTCAAAAATACCACTTCTAGAAATCTAATCAAAATTGCTGTCTCCAGATTTGACTGTTTACACATAACGATTCCCAAAAATTAAGTGTTTTACCATTGAGTTGAAGTTAATTCAGGTCATTGGTATGGTTACATTTTTCCTGTTACATTGTACTGATGATAATCTAAAAAAATTATGTATTTCTTTTAAATTAAAACATTCGACACTCTAATATACAATGGAGACCTGAATTAATGTTTTTCAAAAAATTTAGGGCATATTTTGAATCTCTTTCTAAGCTCCAAAAGTATAGATATCATTTCGCGTAAAAAAAACCTTTACGTAAACATAATATATTTTAACACAACTATAAAATTTTACTTTCTATTCCATAAATAGCACTGTTGGACATAGCATCATAGTAAACAATACTACTATGAAAATTATTACGATAATAATTTTTTCTAATGAAAGAATTGAATTCCTCTTTACTGTTAACTACTTTTTTAACTATTGACAATCGAATAAAAATATATTTTTTTCTATTGAGATGTTAAAAACAATACGAGATTTTAACAAAAACTATTTTCCACTAATATATATAATGATATTATAATAAACATTTAAAAAAAAATGCTTTCCGCATATCTTACAGTCAAAATTCCCCACGGTCACACTAGAATGAAAGAAATATTATCTTAAAAGTAGAAACCATGTCTGGTAAAAAAATTTGAATTTGATAAAACCTGTTAGATCTTTTTCTCACAATCATCATAATAAATATTGCCGAAATATAACAAAATTATTTGATATTTTACAATTTCAGTCAAATTATTCGTAGATTGTTCAATTTTAATTCTTATTTTGTTTTAAATTTGATTTACAGATAAGTCCTTTAATGTGAAAGTGTTCTACCTAGAAAAAAAACACTTAACTAGAGTGTAAAATACGAGATATACATTTTATTTTATATTGATACATATCCAATGAAAAGTATGAAAATTCATAAAGATTTTAAAGAAAATTTCCCATATAGGAATAATTTTGTTTGCTTTATAGTACAATCAGGGAAGTCTGCTGATACCAGACTTTTATGTCCTTGGCCTATATGTGAGCTGGTACCAGGTGAGTATCCCGATTAGTTAGGGCACCAGGTGTGCAGCAATTGCCCACTGTCCGTAGCAGGCCTAAATGATTTGTTAAGAAGAGAGTTACACAATAATCAGAATTTTAAAGAGAGAAAGTTCTTTGGGAATACGTTTGTGTTTTATTCATAATAATACTTTTGAAAATGGTTATATTATTTCAAAAAATATAGGCATAACTGATTCTTGTAAGCAATATTTAACATGTTCTCATTTTTTATATACGTATACATAACCCTGTATAATAGTGCCAAATCAATGAGCATAAGATACCAAGATTTAAAAAAATACACTTACATACAAAATAATTTGATAATAAATAGGTATAAACTTTAAAATTGCATATAGAATAACTTTCAAATAAGTAGAAGTTAAAGAATTATAAAAAGTTATGGAATTTAATTTTTTAAAGTATTAATTCTATGGATGTAAGAAAATTTATTTCATATGACTGTTTAGGGAGTTTCATATGTTTTCGTATGAGGGACGTCGATGTTAGTATTTTTAAAAGTCATGCAATATATAATCACTCACAATTTTTATAGGAATTAAAAAAAGTATTGTTCTAGTTTCTATTTGCTTAGTTATTTGGGAAATTGAATTACAAAAGCTTATATGTTTTCCTATAATTATATATACTAGTGGGGCTTCGCCCCGTGCCTACTATGAAAACTTTTATAAAGCACTTGATTTTCCAGGAAAGTTTCCTGATAAAAATTTGTTTTTATCTTGATCTATGTGATATTTGTTGAAAAGATCACTATAATTATAGTCTCAAAATATAAAAAAAAAAAATTTTTAACATTATAACATGCTAAAATTGCTTTGTAAAACAAATTTCTTTCAATGGCTCTTCTCCACTGTGCTAAATTTCCGAAATACGTAGAGTTCTCGTACGTCATGGGACAGTAATGAGATATTTTAGTAGAAAATAGGTGTACTTTTTCAAGATAAACACACATTGCTCCATATAATTCTGCAATATTGCATAGGTCTATATTAATATTAAAAATAACTATTAAAAATAGGCATTTTCTTTGCTCTTTCTTAAATTTCAAAGTACAACATCTTTCTCTACTTCTTAGAGAATTTTTGATGATATTGCCTCAAAAAAATTTTTGTTCTAATATTCAACGTGTGATGAGTTGAGTGCCAAAATTGTACAAAAATTTGTTTTTCGGTGAATATTTGCAAATAACTTGACTTTAGGTCATAAAATCTCAATTGTTTATGAGAAAGTTTGAACAGAGAAAGCCTTTGCCGGGGCTTCGGTGGCTGAATTGGTTAAAGCACCTTCCTGGATAGAAGGAGATCTGGGTTCGAGCCCTAGATAGGGCAAGCCTTTTTTTATTTTTCTGTAAATTTTTAGTTGACAATTTTTTAACGGACATTGTTGTTTTCGCAATGAAATGCGCTACATAGATCGATAAAATATCGAATAATAAGCGCAACATTTGACGGTATAGTCAATTATAATAATTTGACTTTTTTTTAATGTTCACCATCAAGGCATATACATATATAATATAACATAACGTGTGATGAGTTAAGTGCAAATATTTGTACAAAAATCTGTTTTTGCGGTAAATATTTGCAAATAACTTGACTTAAGATCATTAAATCTCGATTGTTTGTAAGAAAGTTTGAACAGAGCAAGATATACAAATTAGAAAAATATAATCAAAATATGTTGCAATAAACATACTCCAATTTTATGTCTAGCGAATAATAACGGTTGATTTATATACACTTGTCTGCAAGACTAAGCAGAACGACTATTAATTTTTTTAATTGCTAATAAATATTTATACTGTGCTACTTATATTGATAATTTTAGTTTTAGAAAAGTAGTATTCTCCTTAATCTGTTTCAAATTGTATTATTATTACATAAGCGATTAAACAATCGTCATTAAAGCTGTTATACTTTTGCGTATCTAACTTTAACTTCATAGCAACATCTCCCGTCAGCACTTTGTGTCAGCCTTTAATCGTGTATACCTACATTTTTATTCATAAATTGTGATGAGCACTAGCTTGTTTCGATATGTACATAAGTAAATAAGCAAATAAACTGATATATTGAGAATAATATATTAAGGTTTACTATAATTGTTATATTATAGCTGAAAAAAGTATTTAAAAATGTATTTTTGAACAAAGCATTGTTTTCATAAAATTTTAATTTTCAAATCATTTTTGCATTACTTTTTTTTTGTGATGTAAAATTTTCGATTGAGTAAAGGGAGTCTACAATGCCTTTTCTTATGCTTTGGATAAGAATACTCTTAAAATGACCTCTGATAATTAAGCTGAATTATTATAATAGACTATACCATCAAATTGCGCTTATTATTCGATATTTCATCGATCTATGTAGCGATTTTTGTTGCGAAAACAACGATTTCCGTTAAAAAATTTCCGTTCAGCCCAGGTGGCTGAATTGGTTAAAGCACCTTCTCGGATAGAAGGAGGTCTGGGTTCGTGCCCCAGCCGGAGCAAGACTTTTTTTCATTGTTCAGTTGATTTTAATTGACAATTTTTTAACGGAAATCGTTGTTTTCGCAACAAAAACGCGCTACATAGATCGATGAAATATCGAAAAATAAGCGCAATTTGATGGTATATTCTATAATTATAATTCTACTTAATTTAAATGTTCACCATCGAGTCATATACATATATAAGATCACATATTATCCGCGTTGACTGTAATGATATGCACAACAGAGCAGTGAGAGAGAGCCGTTGCCGAGGCTTCGGTGGCTGAATTGGTTAAAGCATCTTTCCGGATAGAAAGAGGTCTGGGTTCGAGCCCCAGCCGAAGCAAGACTTTTTTCCATTGTTCTGTTGATTTTAATTGACAATTTTTTAACGGAAATAGTTGTTTTCGCAACAAAAACGCGTTACATAGATCGATGAAATGTCAAATAATAAGCGCAATTTGATGGTATAGTCTATTATAATAATTCGACTTAATTGAAATATTCACCATCGAGTCATATACATATATAGGATCACAAACCTCTAATAATGTTCAAAATCAATAATTCAGCATTTTTTGACATCGCAAATAAAGAAGACAAAAAAAAGTTATGTTTACTTACATGATGTCCTCTAGATTCATACTCGCTTTACACAATCATAAATTACAAAACTAATAAACATAATATGTTTGATCTTTATATGCTTATTGGTAACATTGTTTTAACAAATGCCTTTGTATAAGATGGGAGCATAACGTCTTACATTTTGCTTTGATTGTGCAGCAAAAAATAAAGTATATAGTTTGATGAGAGTTTAAGTATAGATATTAAAAAAATAAATACTTACGATTTACCAAGTGACCAGTTAGGAGCGAAACAACTTTGAGAGGTAATATCTCTAGGCAGGGTTATTGGATTGAGCCTAAATCAGGTTTCTATGGCTAAATATGTCTTAAAAATCGAATGGTGCCATTAAAAATTGATTTGATATGAAAACGGAAGAAATACATTTTTTATTTTTTAAGTTACGAGGTAGAGTGAGGTTATCCGTGGTTTAAATAAAAGCCCTATTCACGACTATCAATATTTAACAGTTTTTAGTATAAGTAGACCTTTAGTAATCAAGTGATGAGTATTTGAATATCTTTGTAATACCTCAGCGTTGGGTTAAGTTTACGGTATGCACTACCGTGTAGATGTCTGACTCGTTCCTTATTGTTATCACTGAAAAAA
>JAPYYV010009885.1:0-11660 GCA_030522625.1 Copidosoma aretas
CATGAAATAAGTTCACTGATTAATGAAATATTTGTTACTTATTCAATACTGATAATGATTATATTTCGCATTTATGGTTAATATTGGTACATATGCAATTATCATTTTTACAGATACAGTTATGAGCCTTTTATTTGGATACTTTTGAACATTTTAGAATCGATTATTGATATAAGTTTATTATAAGATATAATTAATAATGTCTTACTTAATATTTATATTATTATTTTTTTTTTTAATCATTTTTTTATTTCTAATATTGAATTTATACATTTCAACATTTCCTCTTCTTGTTCCATAACTATTGAAAATGCATATCCCCTTAAATTAATACTAATTTTATTTTTAATAGTATATAATACGTGATTGATTAAACATACTCCAACATGTAAGAATTTCTTTTTTTATTAAAACAATATTATAATCTATAACGCATAACATATTATTAAACTTTAGATCTTTATTCTGTAGTGCCTTATTTACCTACATAAATAAATCATACATTCACATAAATCATCTCCCTCCTGCATATCTCTCCATTATCTTTTAATCCTATATTTCTGACTCAAATTGTTATTTAATTTGCAATTTTTTTTCCTCTTTACATATCAATATGTGCTTTTCAAATATTTTTTCTTTTATTGCAGAGATTACAGTCCATCACTTAAAAACTTT
Source organism: Copidosoma aretas (assembly GCA_030522625.1). Taxonomy (NCBI): domain Eukaryota; kingdom Metazoa; phylum Arthropoda; class Insecta; order Hymenoptera; family Encyrtidae; genus Copidosoma; species Copidosoma aretas. The sequence goes on from JAPYYV010009885.1 coordinate 676, forward strand.
TAAGCTTACTTCTATGTTTCCTTTTTTGCTATATGTTTTTCTCTCGCTGTTGAATTCTTTTCATTTTATATATTTAAAGGGTGATAGAGTTGTCAATTACCATATAGTTTTTTTGTATTTTCTGAATGACCAAGGTCTTCCGTTTTATTGTAAAATTATCATTGATTTTCTTCAGTTTATTTTCTTCCGTTGCTCTTTTCGTAAGTCTTATCGTTTTCACATCCTATACATTTCAGTATACTACTTTTTCTTTTTTGCCTATTTTGTATGATTTATTGATTCAGTCTCCGTAAATTCTTCTATTAAGAATAAATAAGGCTACTTGCTCTTGTCGATTGTCGTTATTCGCAAAAAGTAAATTTCTTTTTTTTTTCTTACGCCTTTTTCTAGGCTAACCCTTCTCGCCTCTATTCCTCATATATATACATCCCAATGTTATTGCATTTAAACTCAACGTGTTATTTGTAAATCTCAGTCTATTTTTCTCCTTTTCATTTTCTTTTCTATTCCTAAATTCATGCCTACCCTGTCCGCCTTTAATCATCGTACATATCCTTGTGTCCTTGCATTTAAACCAAACTTCATATTTTAAATATACCTTCTATTTTTAGTACTTATTTTTTTTCTCTAATTCTCTTTCATACGAAAGTCTTCGCAATGTTTGTGTAATATAATTTTATCATTTAATCCATGAAAAACAATCTTTGATTCGAACTTTCTATTTTAGCTCTTTTGCTTAAGCCTAAAACTTATTTGATTGCTCTTTGCTTCCTACCTGTCGTTTTTCCACCGTGCCACAAAATATTTTTTTGTTGAGAACCACACTTTTAGATTCATGTCCCAGTTTTAAAGTTCCTGTGCATCTAATTTAAATTCAAACAGATCTGTTTATATCCCTTTTTCATTCCTAATAATCATTTTCTTTTTTTTTTGTTTACTTCTAGTATATTTTTTGTACTTTATTTATTTAAGTCTTCCTGCATATATTTTTGTCTTTTATAAGCTGGGCGCTTTCAACAACGTAATTAGATAATTCAATATAGTGCATTTTAAGATTGTCTACTGTTGAACCTCCTGTATTATTTTAGATCTACTTATCGTCTATTTTCAATATAAATAAACTTAAAAGTACCAAGATTTATGGGCACCCTTGCCTTTTTTCTTTCATAGTTTCCAATAAATTTATTATTCCTTGGCAGTAACTAACTGTTTTTTTTTAATCTTTTTAGATTTGTTTTAACATTTTTCTTATTTTTATACTTATTTCTTTTAAATTTATCTCGACCCGGAATATTTCTCTGTTAATGTTATCGAATTTCGTTTTAAAGTCTACAAACAGATCATATAATTTATTGACACTTCCTATTGATGACTTTCAATCAAATTGTCTAGTCCAAAAACATAGTATCTCGTTTTATTTTTGTTATGATGGCAGCCGAACTCTTTTTTTTTATTTTTTACTGCTCCACCGATTTTTCTACTTTTTTAGTCATTGTAATTTATTAAATCTTGTATGATACATTTAACAAGCCACTCCCCTGTAGTTTTAAAGTCCTTCTACTTCTTCCCTTACTTGTGATTTAGATAGATTTGTGCTATCGCCTACGCTTCTATAGTATATATGTTAGTCTATAAGCTATGAAGTCTATTTGTCAAATCAATCGTCCAAATTATTTGCAGATTTTCGAAACAGATTTTCATAATGCTGTTTTCTCCTGTGTATTTCCTGTTTTCTATTTTTCCCAAGACATCTTTTAATTCAATGATGGACATATTCTTGTAAATATCCTTCTAGACTTTGCTGTTGATTCCTATACTCCTTTTTTTGTTTTCCGTATGATATGTATCATTGTTGTCTCTTTAAAAATTTTCAACATTTTTGTTTCATGCCTCTTTTTTTATTACCTTCCTTTTTTTTCTATTCAAATTATTTTATAGCTTTCCAAAACTTATTTAAATTCAACTTTCTGCTACTTTTCCTGGTTTTCTTAGGCTTGTTTAGTTTTTTTAACTCTTATTATTCCATTTATTTATAATACGTTAGTCTCCAGAATTATTTTTCTCTCACTTTTATTTTTTCAGTATTCTTATATTTTACTCGTAATTCATATTTTCCGCTCAATTATTGTGGAATCATGTTCATCAATTTGCAATCATTTATCTTTACTCATCGTATTATTTTTAATTACTTTGATACCTGTGTGGTTACATAAAGTAATCTGTCCTTTTTTTCGTGATATTTATTCCTTATTGTATATTTTCCTACCTACGCACAATGCTCGCCAACCTTCTTACCTTTTTATATTTACAAAATGAATCATATCAATAATTACCATATGTATGTATATTATTTTTTATATGATTAGAAACTTTTTTGTCATTTATTAAAGAAGCTTTAAACAGCTTACTCTTGAATTAAAAAAATAATGATTAAAATATATTTCAATTTTTTTTTACTTATAAATATTTCATTTTTTTTTCCTTTTCATAACAGTATTCAGAAAATATTTCTTTCAAAAGAACTATTAATTTGATAAATAATATAACATTGAAAAAAACTATTGCTTCGGCTAGGGCTTCAGACACAAATAGACGTGGTCGTTTGTTATTTCAGATATCACATAATCAAATACAACTTAGCAGACATTACCGAGTGCATTAATATAGAACAAATACAGTACCATTTATTTAAGTTAACTTACTCGTTTTTTTATTTTAAATAACAATTAGTTTTAAGTACTTACAGAACAACTATAAAAGCTATAACAAACTTAAAATTAATCGGACTTTCTAATAAGTTTTACAACACCCATATTTGATCAATATAAGATTATCTATATACTCATATTAGTGTAATAATTCCGACGATTCATTGCATTTGTGCTCATTTGATTTTTTGCGCACTATGTACATTTTATACAATTGCTACCATTCAATTTGAAAAGCTTTTATAATATCTAGTGATTTTATGATTTCCTTTCAGCTAAAGCAACTTATTACTGTTTATAATATTTTGACTGCGTTAATTCTAGTATTTTGTTATTATAAACAAAATTTTTTTACTCGATATATTGTTAAAATTTATAATTGAAATTTGAAAAATTTATTACATACTTTTTATTTTTTTATTTTATTGTAATCTTATAGTTTTACACAGGTATTCTTTTTGTAATTTTTTTAATACATATAGTTCATGTAATTATAATTTATAAAATGATCTATTAAAGATAAGAACTGTAATTCATTATACTGTAATTTATTATAAATCTTTATATGAACATTATGAATAAAATGCATCAGAAGCCCTTTTTGCTCTTTTTCTGAAAGTAAATATATTTATTACCTATAAATTATAGTAGCGTTCTTCTTGTTAGTGTGAATAGCGAGTTTAGCTTATATATATTACGTTTCCTTTAGAGCAATTATTTTTGCAGCTCATTTCACAACTTCCAATCATGATTAATATCTTTTTAATATAAAATGTGAACAAACAGTTTCCCACATAAGTATTGCTTTCCACGCATACGTTACTGGGTCCCCACCCAGTAACGTCCCTTATAGTATACTCTGTCTTACTCTAATATTACGCATAATTGTTATTTTTTTAGTAAAGATGACTATCTTAGAGAAACGAGGTTATTTTAAAACAAACTGATTATCGACCAATCAGTAACCAGATGTGTAACAAAAATTTTTCGTAATTCCAACTTGTAATTCTGTATGTCTTTTCACATAGAATTCTTCACATAGAAAATGACATAGGGCAGTACCAATCGAAATCCCATTATGTATTGCCCTATGTTATGCCATATGGTTTTACATATAAAATTGTATATTTTATACTATATTTTGAGGTGTGTTTTTTAATAACTTATTTAAATTGGACTAAAGTTTTATGATTTAGTAAAATTTTATTAACCCTAAAATGCATAAAAAGTATAACTAAATAGTTTATAACTTAGAAACTAATAGTGAAGTCAAAATTTGCGATAAAACAGAAAAATATTTTTTGGGGCTAGAAATAATAGTGGAGTCAAAATTCACACTGAAACAGAAAAACATTTTTTTGGGGAGCTGGGGGGTGGAAGTAGGGGGGCGGTGGGTAGTTGTCCCGATCTTTTGGGGTCAAATTTCACGGTAAAAAGAAACGAAATTTACCTTTTTTAGGGGGGAGCAGGGGAGAAGAGCTAGTACTCGCCCTAAAATCATACAACTATATAATATAGGTAGATTTATATATATATACATACATAAGGATCATTATTTTTAAATCTCAACGGGAGACCCCCTCTGTCTAAAATTCTATTGTGTCTAAAAAATTAATTTTCGGCTTAAGATTTAGGTTTTTGCCTCTAGTCATATTAACTGAGTGGCACCTATCGATTTCTGATTCTGTTAATCCAATATGGCACCTACAATCTGGAAATCGCTGAATAACCACTCTTTGTCAACGAGAGACCTCCTTCTATTCAAAATTCCATCGTGTCTAAAAAATTGATTACGAGCTTAAAATTTAGGTTTTTTCGTCTAGTCTAATTAGTTAAGCGGCCGTCATCGATCTCTGATTCTTTAAATCCAATTTTCTGTCTACAACCTGGGAATCGTCGAAAAATCACTTAAATATTTAAAAAAACTTAACTTACTACAAATCAACATATATATTATTAGTTTTAAATAATGAAATAAATTATAAAGGACAGATTTATGTTTTAGTGACATAATTTGTTTTCTAACCACAACCAAATAGATTCATAATTGACTTTACTGGCAAGAAAATGAAAAACCGCTAAACAAGTGGAGAAGCCCATTGAATAATTTAAATTTAGAATACTAATCATAAAGACCATTTATTACTAAATACACATTTTTTAATTATAAAATAGGCTTCTCGAACTAAAAAGCGGTTTTTTTTTATTTTCTTGACAGTAAAGTCAATTATGAATCTATTTTTTTGATGTTAAAAAGCAAATAATGTTACTAAAACAAAAATCTGTCATATGATCATTCATTTAATTATTAAAAACTAAAAATATTTACAATGAGTTATAGTATCTTGAGATTATTAAAATTTTAAAGTAAATTTTTGCGATTTACAGATTATGGGTGCCATATTGGATTAACAGAATCAGAGATCGATAGTGTCCACTTAGCGAATAAAACAAGACAGAAAAACCTAAATTTTAAGCTTAAAATTAATTTTTAAAAACAATACGATTTTTGATAGAAGGGGGTCTCTCGTTGAGAAAAAGTGATTTTTAAGCGATTTTTAGATTGTGGGAGCCCTTAAGGATTTACAGAATCAGCAATTCATAGGCACCACTCAGCAAATAAAACTACTGGCAAAAACCTAAATTCTGAGCCCAAAATCAATTTTCTAGGCACAATAGAATTTTGGACAGAGGTGGTCTCCCGTTGAGAAAGAATGACCCATATATATATAGTTGTAAGCACTGTAATTTCCTATATCCCCCTCTCCAAATTAGGATACTTTTTTTTTTTCATGTTTACTCCCAGTATATTTTCATTATCATATTTATCTAAGACTTTCTGCATATATTTTGTGTCTTCAAAATTCTGGGCGCCTAAAACGTCATCAGATAGATTTTAAATCAAATAATCAAATTCTGTTTTGAAGGATATAAACACAGCATATAATTTATTGCCCCCTTCCTCTAGTTTTTTTCAATTAAACTATTTAGTACAAAAATATAGTACCTTGCTCTTCTTTTTGCTCTGATGCCAGCCTGACACTCCTTTATTATTTTAAACTTTTTTACCTACTTTTCTACTTTTTCAGCGATTATTATTGCTCGTATATTGTAAGCTAAATTTTTTTTAAAATAGAAGACCTTCCAAAAGTAAAGAAACTTAGGCCAGAAGAACAGATATGTGAAGATTATTTCTCGAAAACGACCTTTAGAAATTCAGAGGGCTGATTCGTAGTGCGTCTCCCCTTTTCAAAGCCACCTAAATTCGAGGGGTCACGTAATAAATCTGTAGCATGTGTGCTTCGTTCTGAGCGACGACTTTAAAAAAAACCTTCTACTAGTAGAAAGGTATAATACATTCATGCAAGAATACCTAGTCTTAGGACACATGGAGCTAGTTCCTAGTAATCAGTTACTTCATAATGGTTATTATTTTCCTCATCATGCTGTACTTAAGCAGGGCAATCCTCAGAAAATTAGGATCGTTTTTAATTTATCCAAAAAAGATGCAAATAAACTCTCATTAAACTTCCTTGTAGTTTTAACGTCTTTCTACTCCTTGCCTGCTTCACCTTTTAATAATTTGTGTTTTTGTCTATAAGCTATAAAGTATGTTTGTTAAATTAATCATCCAAATTATTTGCAGATTCTTGAAATATTTTTCCATAATTCCGACTTTTCCTGGTGCTTTTATATTTTTTATTTTTTGTCCAAGACATACTTTATTTAATGATGGATATATCTTCGTAAAAATATTTTTAGACTTTGGTGTTAATTCCTATACTCCTTTTTTCGTTTTCCGTATGATATGTATCATTGTTATCTCATGACAAATTTTTGAAACTGCTCCTCTATACCCCTTTCCTTATTTTCGTCCCTTTTTTTCTGTTATAATTTTTAAACAGATTTCCAAAACTAATTTAAATTTTGCTTTTTTCTACTTTGCTTAGTCTTTCGTAGGCTTGTTTAATTTTTATATCCCTCACTATTTTATCTCTCCTATTTTTGTTAGTTTTTAATTCTATTTTGACTCTCTCTTTTATTTTTTTAGTATTTGATTTTATTATAACATACAACATTTGATCATTATTATTATTATTATTATTATTATTATTCTTATTATTATCATGATCATTATTTTGCAACAAACTGATTATTGACCAATCCGCCACTACATGGGCTGAGCCTGATCACTCATTATAAGTAATATCTTTGTACGACTCAGAGCACAGACTTATGTTCTTCTAATCAGCTGTTCATAGTCATCATATCTTACATACTATGATATATAAAACAAGGTATGCTACTATATGGACATCATCCAATCACCGGCTTGCCCTGCTTTTTGCCATATTAAATAGATAACCAATAGCTTAGCCCATTTATTGACATTGCAAACTGGAATATTGAACACTTTACACATAACCATAGCTTTAATATTGCTAAAAACATGACGGGCCTGTCATTGGCTCATACAATAGCTGCGTTGAAAGACACCTTATTCTTTTTAAATCATGTAATACACCGTGTACAATTTCGACTCAACCAGCAATATAGGAACATTTTTTGAGCTGCCCTAATTTCATATAACAATATTTGGGAGATTTCGAGATCAGTGTTAATTTCTCCCATTTGCTTGTTTTAAGCAGTACAAACTATAGTTGGTTGTTTGGTTCTTTGATGACAATTCATGAAAAAAAATTCAACCAAGGTTTTCATTTCTATATATATTCGGTATGCTATTATACTTTTGTTATTCTTTAATATTATTTCACTTTTTATAATGCGGGCAATAGTGTGTAAAATCAGGAATAATACTAAAGATATAGCTCCACCACAGGGATAAACATAAGTACACCTATGCATAATATAATACCTTCGCATAACTATGTCTAGGTGACTTCAAGATTTTTCATTTTAGATGATTTCAAATTGTTAAAAAAGTCATAAATAGGCATTCCCTATGGATGTAAAAGTGCGTAAATTTGTCTATTTTGCAAAATAACTCATAAAATTTGTAAACGCAACGTTGTGAAAGTAGACCTAAAAAAAAGCAAAAATACATACAATGACAACGTACATGAGGTGGGAAGGGTGAAAATTGTTGAAAACGTAGAATCCACTATTAATGAGAAAGTGAAAAAATTAGTCTATTTTACAAAATAACTCATTACATTTTGCAACGCAACCCTGTGTAGGTAGCCCTAAAAGGTAACGAAAATAAATAGAGTACACCAACATTATAATCACGATGGCATAAACATACAAAGAATATAACACAGAAAGCAAACGAGAATGAGCAGGTGAGTCGCACAGGTTTTATAACCTCATTTTAGCCAAAACTTCTAAATTTTAGAGATACAAAGAAAAACAAAGAATTTTTTTTTTTCTTTACGAGCGACTTACTTTTTTAATTTAGAATATTTTTTTTCTGTTGGTGTATATGTGTAGCAAACTGAATTTCTAACTTTTATATCCTGATTTCAGTCAGTACTTAGAAGTTTTGCAATGAATTGCTTCGGCGTCACACATGTATATATAGTTGAATGGACTTTAATTTTCTTCGCCCTCTTGTAATTTCTTACCATTCCTAATTGTTATTCCAAAAACTACCTCCCAGACTATGTTTTCAACAATGTTACTGTCGCTTGGATTTAATTGTATAGAAATATTATTTCAAGATCAAAGATTTATTAAAATCAAGACCGATTTTATCAAAACTTTGATCTTAAGATTTATTTAATGTCATTGAAAAAGCTAAAATAATAGAAAATTGTTTTCTGTACAAAATAAAAGGTAAAGAAGAGTTATTTCCAGAACATAATGTTATACGTGGTATAAAAACTTTATTTACAATTTTTTCCCCTGTTATAATTTTTGCTTCAATATTGAATTCGTATAATTTCGATATTTTTAATCTTGTACCATTACAAATCCATCATTAATACTTCAATTTATTATTGACATTACTACTGCTCCGATTTCTAATTTAAACATTTCATTTAAATGTGAAAGAGCTTGATTTTAATTACTTATTTCAAAGTCTTCTGTAAACTTGCTTTTAAACATTTTCCAGATTTCCTCACCTTCAATATTTTCTGCAAGTAAAAACCATGCGAAAAATTTCCTCAATTGATTTGGTAACATATCAACACTAGTTTCTTCGAAAATAGTCCACATTTGTAAAACGTGTTTAATTAAACCCATGCTAATTGCAGTTTCTTTAAAAGTTGTATGTGTTGTACCTTCACATGTTTTTAAATCTTGAAAAGATGTACAACCATGTTTTTTATTTAGTATCAATTTTATGTGAAATTTTTCTAGGTCTTTCGGAGAATTAACATTCAATCTTCCTGTTGCAGTATATGTCCTGGAACGTTGACTTTTTTTCCATTTTTCAATCGTTTAATTAAAATTATAATATTCTTGAATATTTACGTATTTTGAATTTTGAGCCAATTTATCTGTTTTATTTAATTCAAACCACTCTGTAAGTTGTGTTCTGTAATTATTCAAAGATTCAGAAATTTGGTTTTCATCGAAAACTATATTTTGTTTATTTTCAAGATGTACTAATAAATTTAGTACACAATGACTTCTACCGCAAATGGGATATTCTTGTCATCTCCAAGCGGCTTCCATTGGACTTAAATATTGTGCATCGATGGATTGTTTAATTTCATCATAAACTTCATTTTCGCAATTTATATCTTTTTGTATTTTTCGAAATGCTCTATGGTTTCCTTTATGAATATAGTTGTACATGTATTTTATACTTTGTATTGATGCACAGTATTCAACGTTTATGTGACATTTGTATTTTATTAATAAAAACTTATTGTACGGTACGACCATTGAGTTGTCAACAAAAATTTTTTCATTACTATTTTTAATTCTTTATATATTTTTGTCTGACACATTGTTTCTTTTTTTATATTCTGGATAGTCATTTTTTTTAGTAGATGTACATTTACGAAAATCTTGTGGAAAATTTTTTTGACAAATTTTGTGATTTTTTTTCAAACATGGACTATATAAATTATAAGGACCATGTAACATGTGTTTAATTACTAATTTTTTTAATGTTTCATCATTTGATGGAATTTCGGCAGAAATGTGATTATTAACATCATCAGGAGTTATTATTTTATTATCAGGATGCAATGTTACTAATATATGAGCATGTGACAGTCCTCTTTTTTGAAATTCTATAGTACAAACGTAAGACATGATTTTGTTAAATAAGTGGTTTTTTGTAATATTGTCCAAAATTAATTGTAATTTCGTATAAAACAATCGGACTGTTATATTTGGTATATCATTTGGTAAATTGTTCATTGGAAAATTTTTTAATACATCTTTAATTTCTTTCCATTTTGGATTACACGTGAAAGTCATAAACAAATCCGGTCTACCGAATTTTCTCATAATAGCTATTGCATCTACATAATGCTGTTGCATACATCAAGGTCCACCTAATACGTTGAGGGTAAGATAAAAAGGTTTCCAATCTTTTCTTTCTGTTCAAAATTTTGTGTAACATTGGATGCACTATTCATAACATGATCCGATAATCCTTGATGACATTCAATACGTAAATTTTTTTGATTATTTCTTAAATAGTTTATACGATCATTTTCTACAATAATACAAGCATTTAAAAAGTATTGTTGTGTCAATTTTTTTGCTCTTAATAAAGGATCAAATTAAAAATTTTTTGGTTTGTACGATAATCTGTAAATGTAATATTGCAAACTCGAAATAGTTCCTGAATTCATGGACATTTTGTTAGTTCAAAAGCTCGTATGTCAAAATATAATGCAAAATCAGAAAAAAAACGCTAACATTATCCAGATTTTGAGGTTGGGATCGACTGTAAAGGTGTTTTTCATAATTTTTCTTGTTTCACAATTTTATAAGCTTTAATTTAAAAAAAAATTTATCGGTCTATCGTTTTTCGTTCTTGAGATATTAGGTTTTGAAAAAAAATATATCAAAATAGTCCACTGTGCGGCGCACAGTGGGGAAAAACTGACTATTTTGGAAAAAAATCGGCCTTGACCACAAATCTCAACCGATTTCAAATTTTTTTTTTTTTTATTTTCTTTATATTATTGCTTTAAACTTTTCACTTCAACTTTTTTAATTATGTTAGATCATAACCTCAAAAAAAATTTTGGAAGTTGAAAATTTCACAATCTCTACGTAAAAATTTTGAAAACAGGTACATGTGGTATAGATATCATATGAAATTGATTGAAAATAGTTCCAATCGCC
>JAPYYV010009886.1:0-11660 GCA_030522625.1 Copidosoma aretas
CCCCCCCCCCCCCCCCCCCCCCCCCGCCACCAACTACCCCACACAAAAACTTTATCATCCTATCAGTTGAGGGCCCTTATAGCACCCTCCCCCCCACAAATAAACGTGAAATTCTTAACATTTCTCCTTGATTTCAACCAGACAAAAGGTGTATAAAACCCCTTTACGCCGCCCACTACCCAACCACAGCCCCCAACGTGACTTCGATGACCCCCACCCCCCCCTTCCTCACAAAATAAGGTAAAATTCTGGTAATTTTTTCGTGATTTCGATTAATTCGATATTTTCAATCTCACCCACTACCCCCTCACAAAAACTTAGAATATTTCGTGAAAACGTTATCATTATTATATTAAAGTAACCATATTGAAATAAGTTTTGTTAAAAAAATTTTAAAAGATAAATTATTTAAAACCATTTACATTTAAAATCAATTTTTTTCTTGAATAAATATATGTAAATTAAACATGTATAAATTTTTTACCATAACCACACTTCATAAAATATAAATTCATCATGTCTCGTAATAATATTAAATAAAGAAAAAATATTCATGTGAGAACTCAATTTCTTTAATGAGCATCACAATGTCTAGAAAATGATAATATTAAACTATAAGATTTGTTAATTATTGTCATAAATTATTTTAGGACACTTAATAAGAAAATGAATGTACATCAATTATTCAAGAATTTCTTTCCAAACAATGTTTTTGACTTCATCATCATTTTTATTTTGTATAAATATACCATCTTTAGTTTTGCATCTAGATAACGCAGCATGGAATTGCTCATGTGGGAACAATGGTTTTTTTTAATTATACACCGACCCTGTCGAAATTTTGACCTCGTGATTTATTTATTGTCATATAAAAAAGCTAAAACTATGGGAAACTGCTTTCTGTATAAAATGAATGGTAACCAAGATGTGTTTCCAGTATTCAATACAATTTTTTGTATTAAAACTCTATGACCAATTTTTCTTCACAGTTATTATGTCTGCTTCACTATTATATTCTAATATTGTTATTTTTAATCTTGTACCATTACTATGAAAATTGCTCCAATTTTTAAAATAAGTTCATGTAGTGGTAGATGTAAGTTCACGAATACTGTTTAGGATTCCCATCGAAGAATGAATAATATATATATATATATATATATATATATATTATTGTTAGATTTGTGAACACCTTTATAAGTTGCATGATCAATACTATAATATGTCTTCATGTTTTATTTCATTTGATTCAAAATTCATTATTTAAGAAATATGTGTATCCATTGTGAGAAATAGGTATAACACTTTTCATTAAAAAATTGTCTACTGTCTTGAATATTTTTAACATACATTGTTTGTTTTCCAAATTTTAGGGATTTTAAATGTTTTCATTTTTCCTTCACCAATATAAAGTAACAATTTTGAAAAGTTATCTTCGATAGAACGCATATTTTTTTTTAATTCAAAATTTTTAAATAATCCTAAAGAAATGAACATTTAATCGTTTCTCTAATTGCAATGATTCTATTACTATTTCTTACAACAGGATAACACATTCTGCTGTCAAATGTTTATTGTATGTATGCTTTCGATTACCACTTATTCCCAAAAAAATCATTTTGTAATTAGGAAGTTTTTCCACATTTGCAATTTGATTCAAATGTTTATAATTTCTAGCAATAGGATTGTGTTTCATGATTTCTGTTAAAGTTTTTATATTTTTTTCAATAAATTTTTGTATGACTTGAATTTAACATCTGTTGAATGGCTTCTTAAACATCATACATGTATAATTGACCATGTTTCGGTACTTTACCCTCATCTAATTTCAAAGTATTTAGTTACATGACAAATTTGTGCTTGAATTTTAATGTTGCACATGTATTTACCTTTTTCTTCTATTTTGTTACTCAGAAAAGATGCAAAACTAAAGATAGTATTTTATACCTAATAAATATCCTAAAATTATTATCAGATAATATAATTTTTTTCATTTCTTGTAATATTCACTCAAAAGACTTATAAAAATATTCCCTTCGTGGCAACAGTTAGATATTTTTTTTTATTCTTCCCAAAACATAGCTGAACAATATTGACATTCATATTTCATTTCACCATTATAAATAGGTTCTATGAAGAAATTATCTCCATCAGTTTTTATTATTCTCTCATTGTTTGTATTTGTAGTGACTGTAAGAGATTTTTTCAAAGTTTTTTTTTTTTTTTTTTTTTTGATGATGCTGATGATAAATTTCTCAATTTTTAAAAATATTTTCATTTTAAAAGTTAGCATTTTGAATTGACCAGACTTGAAGAAATGCCAAAATATAAGACGAAATTGAAATTTTCTAGATTAATTATTACATAAGTATTAAACTTTTTTACAAAACTTTCATTTTTAATTGCTGTTCCAAACAACCTCTTTGAAACATCATAGTAATAAAAATAAAAAAATAATAATAAAAAAATGGAAAACATTGTCCTTTATCTAATCCATGATACATATCAAAAGTAGGGAGTTGGCGCGCGTAGCGCGCAGGACCGGAGCCCCACTAGTATACATCTATATAATTCATTTTTATGTATATCTATGCACGCATACACATATATTGTACCACGTATGTTCTAGTAACGGAAACTGGAACGGGTCCACAGGAATAGGGCTGTCACCAGTGACGGAAACAGTTTACAGACAGTCACGATACCAACATGCAGCAGCGTGACTCTAAACTCCAAAGATTAAACCCAAGCAACGTGTATCCTGTAAGCCAGTAGGTCGACTGTCTGCGCTCTTAGTTGTTGCATTAATAATTTATGAATTCAATTAAATTATCTTAAACTACCTAATAGGCTGACTATCATTAGATTGACGGTAAAGTTTGCAAAAGAAGTCATGTAACTGTATGCATAAGTATACTGAGGTTATGTTAGACACTTATAAGATCGTTATTAAATTGTTAGAGCGTCATTTTTAATTTCATATAATCATTACAAGTATGTATTTATCTTATTTAAAACAAGATTTATTGATTTTACGACCAAATCTTATGTTTGAAATGATATTTTTAAGTTACAATCATTTTTATTTATTTTAAACAGTTTTTCTTTGTTCTACATTCATTTATTGTAAGCTTAAGAAAAAGTCATTGTTCAAGCTCAGTTCGTCCTTAAAAAATTGTATTTCGAAAAAAAAGTCTCGTAATACTTAGAAGAGATTTTATATAATAAATTACGTAAAGAAAAAACATTTAGCGTCATTCTGAATAGTAGTACATCATTTTAACCATGTATTAATATTATTTAAAACGATTTTCTTCGTTTTTCCGACAAATTTTCATGTTTGCAAGGATTTTTTGAGGATAGAAAGAAAATGTTAACCTTCCTGAATAGTTATTCTGCATTACACATCCAATTACCAGCAAGTTTTAAAAGAAATCATTGTTCTAGCTTAATTCGTTCTAGGGATATTCGGTTTTGAAAAAAAAGTCACCTTACTCATATGTGAAGTGAGGTTATGTGGAGCACTCAGAAGATCTTTTACATAATAAATTGGGCAAAAATAAAGCGTCTAGAATCATCCTTAATAGCAATTAATTATTTAAACCATGTATTTATATTATTACAACGAGTTTCTTCGTTTATCCGACAAAATTTAATGTTTGCAATGATTGTTAGAGGTTAGAAAGAAAATGTTAACCTTCCTCAATAGTCTTTCTGTATTTTACATCCAGTTACTAGCAAGTTGCAAAAATAAAAATTATTGTTCGAGCTTAATTCGTTCCTGAGATAATGTTAAAAAAAAAGTCACTCTACTCATATGTAAAATCAGTTTTTGTTAAGCACTTAAAAGAGCTTTTATATATTAAATTAAGTAAAAAAAAAGTGTCTAGCATCATTCTCAATAGTAATTAATCATTGTAACCGTGTATTTATATGATTTAAAACGCGTTTCTTCGTTCTGCCGACAAAATTTCATGTTTGCTATTATTTTTTGAGGTTAGAAAGAGAATTCCAACCTTCCTGAATAGTTTTCTTGTATTCTACATACAACTCCCAGCAAGTTCGAAAAAAAATTTCGTTCTAGCTGAATTTATTCTGGAGATATTAGATAAAAAAAAAAAACAAAAAAAATTAGTCCACCGGGCGCTGCACTATGGGATGAGATCATTAAAAAGTAGACAAAAATCCTGATCTAAGCAAATTTTACAGCCACGCAGAAGTTTTTAGGCTTAAATTAATTTTGACAATACATACTTAAAGATAGGATACCGACTTTTTTGAAAAAATTGATGACGTCACGTGGTCACATGCTAAAGATGGAAATTTTGTCAAAACTTCATGTGTATAATTGATATTCAAAATTATGCAATAACATAAACAAGTTGACAGTCATTTTATGGTTTTTTGGATCGCTGATTCCGAGTATGAGGTCAAGATTTTCAAATCTCATCCCCTGCACCCCTAATTTACCACCTATGTGGGTATATATCTGCTAATTTATTCTTTTAACGGAGGCACGAATTATATATAAGGTTTATTATGTCGCTCTTTTAAATTATGTGGTCGGACTTATCGACTTACCTTATTCCAGCTTTTTGGTGGTACAACTTGAACACCGACGAAATTGACATAAAACCGACAAAAATATGCTTTCACGCTTTTAGTTTGTAACTTTGTTTTGGATACAGTGACGAGATCCGCTCGAGAATAAACAGAAAGCAATTAAGCTTTAGTCTAAGCTCTAATTAAATTGAAAAAGTCATCAAACCTCTAGTTATGGCATATGCAAGTTTATTTGAAGAAACTCTTAGTAGATAAGATGAAAATTTTTTTTAATGTTATCTAAATTTTCCCGTATTTTTTTATCTGGGCATTATGTTTAACTTAACCAACGCTCAAATAAAAACTCTTTCCAAGAGCTTCTGATTATTGTCGAAGCGAATAATCTAACTCTATTCCAGATCAAATTTTAATTGAATACTATACAAGAAAAAATTATTTATTTATAATTTATCAACGTATTAGGTGATTAAATTTTGAAATTCAATTTACGTAACATTTATTACCTTCAACAAAGTTAAAATTAGAAAAATTTGTTGTAACTGTAAAAAGCAAGAACAACTATTCATTGCTACATTAAAAGTCCAGTAACAAAACAGTAATTTCTGAAGTACGATTTCAGTTATGAGGGATATTTTTGAAACATTTATGGAAAAAGCAAAGTTAATGACCAATTATAACAACAAATAGGGACTAAATCTATAATATGAATTAAATATCCAATTTCTTATTTAATTAAAAATATATCAAACATCATTGCATAATGTTGTATAATGTAAAAAAATTATTATAAAAGTTTGATAAAATAAACTTTGATTAATATATTAACCTGTAATACTAACAACTGATGTAGTAGCGACAAGTGTAAACCCGAGCTAAGAACTTTATTACCGCTCAAGTCTCCATTACAAATTAAAGAAGTGTGTTAAAACAGCGGATTATCATAGAAAATTTCTACGAGTCCATAAACATTTTATTTTTATTTGTGCACTTGACAAGTTTGAACCTTTTCGTACAACATCAATAAATGACTGTTGTTTAAAAGCCTTGCATAAGCATCTTTACACCATAAAATTGATACAAATATGGACTTTGAAGACTTTTAATTTTCGAGGTAATAAAATAGATGTAACACTTGGTATTTTTGACATTGTATTCGTTATCAGCGACCCAAAGAACCATAAAAATGACTCCTGACCTCGTCATGAGGTACGATTTGCAAATATTAACCCTTGGGGTGGTAAATAAGGGGTAAAGGGGGTGAGATTTTGAAATTTCGACCTCGTATTCGTTATCAGCGACCTAAAAAAACCATGAAAATGACATCTGACATTGTCATGAGGTACGATTTGCAAATATTTACCCTTGGGGTGGTAAATAAGGGGTGAAGGTGGTAAGATTTAGAAATCTTGACCTCATATTTGAAATGAGCAACCCAAAAAACCATGAAAATGACTGTCAACTCGTTTATGTTATTGCATAATTTTGAGTATCATTTACACACATGAAGTTTTGACAAAAATTGCCATCTTTATCATGTGACCACGTTACGTCATCAATTTTTTTCAAATAAGTCGATATCCTATCTTTTAGTATACAACGTCAGGATTAATTTAAGCCCAAAAACTTCTGCGTAGCTGTAAAATGCGCTTGAATCAAGATTTTTGTCTACTTTTTGATGATCTCATCCCATAGTGCGCCGGTTTGATTCAAGGTGGACAATATCTTCTTTTTTTTTGGGCGCCTGATTTTGTGAAAAAAATCTATCGCGCCGCTGCACAGTGAGGCTGAAAGCGGGAAAAGTCTCCAAATTATTGCTTACGAATTAGCAATTTTAACTTAATTTAAATATTAGCGAATTTTGACTTAATTGAAACAGTTAAGGCTTATTTTGTTCCTTCACGAAATAAAATTTATACGTAGGGAAGCACTATTTGCTTGGAGCTCTTTACGACCAAAGCGATTGGAAGTGTAGTACATCGAGAATGCAAAGGCGCTGGTATCACAGAGTGGGAGCACAGCTGGCACAGGCTAGTTGACGCAGAGCAGAAGAGACTCTTCACTGGTAGTGATACTCTACTCACTGGGATCGCTACGGCCCCAGTTTCGAAGTGGACTCGTTCTAAGTGCGCAGAGCTCTTTGTGTACATGATATGTATACATAACATACCAGCATTAGTTTAGCCTAAGCTTTAAACAACGGTGTTGGCGCTTCTAGATAGTTGATGCAGTACACATCCGAATTGGAATATACTGTGTACTGTTTTGACTTGGTTACGTTCCAATGTCTTCGGATAACAGGAGCTCGAATCAAATAGTGTTTTCCTACGTCCAAATTTTCTTCCGTATTGCATCATATCCTACAAGAATCCGTTTACCTTGGAAGTGTGACAACTTATTATCAGTAAGGTGTATATATATATCCCTAATGGAAGTAATGTATGTTCTCCGTGAAACTAAAAATAATTTTTTGATTAGTTTCTGTTATCCAACCAGGCTGAAACTTGAAACACACTCTGAGATCTTAAAACTTAGCAATATAGTGTGTTTGTAAATATAGAAAATTCAATATGGCGGCTATAACATAGTGGCGGATAAACTTATACTTCATAACCTATTCAAGATCGGTATTAAATGAAAGGACACGACTACCAATTACAACAAGCACTGTGAAGTCATTAAAAATCTAATGTGGCGGTCATAACAAAATAATGGATAAACTTATACTTTACAACCCATTCGAGTTAGGTATCAAATCAAAGGACACAACTAAGACACTCGGCTATATTTTGCTGGGCTTAATTTCTTTGGATTTTGGACGCTTAGCGTCATGCCGGTACCGTGACCGGTAATTATGCAACCTTTAAGAGTCCTGCCTTTTGGCCTGTTCCAGGTACTAAAACCGTGCATAGTACTCTGTATATATACGTATATAAAAACGTATATTTTATGCATACATATCCCATAGAATGTGATACACATATGTACATTTTCTCTACTCTACATGTATACCAGCACGCCGTGAATACGTAAAATAGTTTTAATTGTACCTTGGTAGTCTTTACGGAATATTGTAACTCAGAATAACCATATCGTAAAAAAACGATTGCTTGCGACGTAGCATTTATAAAGTCTTTTGTTCTACACGTCGAAAACTGCTAGAATCCAAAGTTTTCAGGAATTCAACTGAAGGCCATTTTCCTAAAGGATCTGGTGGGGTCCTTAGTTAGACTTTTTGCCTCAAACAGTTTCAGTGGATAAACTTAGGGAATTAAGAAAAAAAAATAGTACCCTGTACCTTATACGTGTGACCTATTATCCTTAAAATTATTATAATTTTACGTTTTTAACTGAAAAATATTCGTTTTACTGAAACTTAAATTTTTTCAGACTACAAACTTAAGTCGTATCACTACCTCTGCCACAGTTAAAATGACAGCGATTTGTATAAGTCCAAATTTACATTCTGATTCGATACCAATGAGAGACAATGCTTAATTAGATAGCCAATACGAGAGCGTCTATGTTCACTTTACCTCAACTAAAGGCCGCATCTACATGAGAGCAAGTAGTCGCGTAAACCTGCACTTGTGTGCACCTATAACACATTGAGACAGTATATATACGTTGTATAGTAGTAATATACTAGAATATTGCAATAATATCTTAGTTTGTGGCAATACATTAGTATGTTACTAAAATATCGACTAATATCGATGTCTCACTGTGCACCAGATACAGTATAACGTGAACGCATGCATCCAAACTCTTTTACGCAGGAGCAATCTTGAGTTTATAAATATGTCTGCATAGTCACAGTTTATACAGTTAATGCACTCCGTACTTATACGCTTGCCGACTGACAATTCGTATTTATATCACAAGTGCTAAGTGCCCTGAGTAGTGCCCTTCTCATAAGGAGCCGGACGTATAGCACAGTAATGTAAATATATATATATATATATATATATATATATATATATGTATATGTGCCTGGCTGTAGTCGTATGAACTTGTTACATGTTTCCCTCCATATCTGTTTCCTTTTTTCCATTTCGCTATTGTACTCAGTGCTCTTATGCTCATCCCACATCAAAGAAATTGTACTGATACTTCGTTCTGACCATCGATTCGTTTTTAAACTCTCTGCTTTCCCCTGCTACACTTATCATTACTAAAAGATAATCTGATTCTATCCTGAGAGTTATTGTTCGTATGTTTACTATACTAACCTGCTTATTTTCTAATTCGAGTGCTAGATGGAGAACCAAGTTGCCGTTGTCGCCTACAAAAATATAGATCCGTCCGAATCCCCTCCCATTGCTCCATTTCTAATATTTATACCCGATACTTCGCAAAAATGAAGTAGTTTTTTGCCTTATCTATTCACTGTTTTATCCGAAGATATCCTGCTCAATTCTCTGTCGCCTTCTTAGTAACCTGTCATTCTCCGATTCTCAGCCACTTTCCAGTGCCATCCATATTTTTTGTTAAGTTTATTCTTGCATTTGTTTTTATTGCATTTCAACACTAACGTTTCCTGTAATATCATAACAGCGAACTTATCAAGATAATTTTTTACTAATTTGGTGTTGGAATTGAGTGTATCGGTTTTGAGTTTAGATGTTAGCGCCGTTATTTTTATTAATTTATTGCGACCAATCGTAAGTTCACACGGACTTTAAACTGTAGTCAATCGCACGAGCTATGTACACACATCGAGTGGCTCGCTGCTGCGGCGCACAGTGGGCTAGAATGCCAAAAGAGTATGTTATCACTGCGTTGCACAAGGTTAATGTGTTTTTTAAGTCTTATTAAGTAAATATATCCAGTAAGAATATACAATCATATAAAAGAATGGATAAGTATGAAGCTTGCTACCTCCTAAAAAATAAAATTTTTGAACATCGCAGATTCTCGCCTGTTATGTAATGTGATGAAAGAAAAATTTAGAGATACAACTTGTGATTGCGAATATTGAAGTCGTGTTTAATCTGAGCTATCATTTGTTTCTTTCCTAAATACTATTTTAAACCCTAAGCATTTCCGTAATTTTAGTCCTTGTAACATATTGACTATATTACTGCGGGAAAATTGCAGTAAAAAATGTATTTCTTATTTCACGAAAACGTGTAGGAATTTAGGCAATAATGAAATGTGTTTTGCATACAGTTGTAGGCGTGCCCACTATTAATAATAGTTAAACATAGGTATTAGCACACTGAAGAGGGCAAGGTTGGAATAAATACACAATGTATTAAATTTTGTTGTTGTTTAAAATATTATCGCGAAATTTTGCCACATATATTGCATATATTGTGTATTTGTCGTCTTAATTTTCTATTATATTTGTTTAATTATGGCACTTAGGCGACTCAAGCGAAATAAAAAAGTACATCATTGAAATGAACGAAAACTCTAAAAACACCATAACTAAAAGTTATCTGTTTTTATCAATATTAATATAGTCTATTATTTTGTTAAAAATTTTAATCACGCCAAAGTTTCGTTACGTAACTCAGAAATATAATTACATTTCTAAAATATTCATGATACCATTATTATCAGCTTTGTAGACATTAATCGAGTCAAAATATTAATAAATGAACGGATTCAAATCAGTTTATCAACGTTGTAAGAATAAATGTATACAAAAAAAAAAATCATGATCAATTAGAGAATTCTTAAATATGTATCATTGATTCATGAACGAGAAATATTTCTATGTTATGATCGCAAACGAACACCAAAATATAAATTATCGAAATAATACTGGAAAATAAGTGATATTCTGGTTTAAGTGAAATAACAAGTCGATATTGCCCAAAGATACTCTTTTTACGCACGTCTTAGGTGTAACTTAACTACCGACTACCAACTGAAAGAAAAGAGTCACCGGGGCTTATGTTTAAGTAAATATTAGCTGTGTTTATTTATACATGCGGCGACGTTAAATTAAATAAGAATCAAGTGGTTTTTTTTATCGAGGATTCGCTGATGTTGAGTGATAAACTATTTAATATACGTTGATGAATAATGTTTCAATTTGATTGAATCAATTTTCACGTGTTAAATAATCGAACGTTAATTCTTATGAATTTAACAATCATTTAAATAAAAGCACAAACAAAAGCCGAAAACGCGCTGGGCAATTTATACAAAAAATTTTTATAAATAATCTCCAATTTGTAAGGAAAGAAATTTTGTACACATGTTTTCTTACTTTATAATAATAGAAAAAATACAAGAATGGAGTCAGGATGCTTTGAAGGTATAACGTCAAATCACACGGGTCCGCGTTAAAGCGAGTCTTTTACATTCGCTGAGGGCTTACATAGTGAAAAACTGTAATAAAAGTAAAGTTGGTAAAGTCAGAGAGACAGAAATGTGATAGCTAGTGCAAAAGTGCGTGAAATCGCGAGGGAAAAGCAAAAGAGAAAAAAAGGATGTATCAGAGATTAGCTAGAGCCGGGAATACTATTGCGGACGACGAGCAAGAGAAGGATAGCCAACTGTACACAGAGAATAAATACAAAAAAAACGGTACAAAGGTCATTGAAAATACAAAAAGAGGTTGGCCGAGAGGAGTGAAAATTAAAGCAGCAATAGAGCTGTGTTAGCCCGAGGCGGAAAGACTTGAAAAATACCTCAAAGCAGGAACGTTGTCCAGAAAAAAGATATTCCCGCCAATATTAGTGAGCGTAGACGTGTTACTCAAATTAGACGATGAGGATACAGTGCAGGAAAATGAAGAAAAGAACACTATGAAGAAAAAAAAGAGAGAGTTAAGAGCAGGGTCCAAGGACGTTGAGACAAACACCGCCAAGAGAAAATAAGCGGTGAGAGAAATATAAAGAGGTCCATGGAAAAAGAAATATTAATATCAGAGAGGCAAAGAGATAGAACCCTAGAAAACATCACTTTGGGCTGCCACATTGAATTAATGAAGGTTCAATCTATTTTATTTTATTCTACTCGGAGAGCTCTTTCATTTGATACCGATGTTGCGGGAGCTTTGGAGATATACAAGAACCGCCATTTTGCGCAAGCCGACATCTTGTATTGGCCACCATTTTAAACTTATAAAGGTGAAATCTATT
>JAPYYV010009887.1:0-11659 GCA_030522625.1 Copidosoma aretas
TTACAACACGACAACCCAGAGGACAACGAGTTATTACTAGATAAGCTAAGGAATAATCTTAAAAATAGCAACATAACTTAAATTTTCAGCTTTTTAACCTAGTAATCTATGCAACGGCGAGTTCAAGATACATAAGCTAATAATGATTGAAAATAACAACATAACTAATAATTTAAGCTTTTTAATCAAGAAAATCGGGAAACAGCCAGCAAATATACTAAATAATTAAAATATAAAAAAATAAAAACTGAACCTAGATCTTCAGCTTTTTCACACAGTCAGCAAGAACACAGCAAGTATATACAAATAGAATCAAATGAATCATTATACAAGTAACAAGATCAACTAAATTCAAAGCTTTTCAACTAAGTAACTTAGAAGACAGCAAATTTAAATAAAATACATAAATAAATCATTCTAAAAATAGATGAATAACCTAAATATAAATTTTATTATCATTATTAACCTAAAGTGGGCTATTAGTCTATAAAAAATTGGATGCCTACATACTAACGACATATTTTAAATGCCAAACTTTTCAAACCAGTAACTCAGGGTGAGCAATTTTATCATAAATAAACTAATAAGTTATCATATAAATAGCAACATAACTTTAATGCCAAGCTTTGAAACTTAGTAACTTTAGGGAAAGCCAGTTAATATTTTATTTGATTAAATTATTATTCAAATAACCGTATAACCTGAGACCCTGGCTTTTAAACCCAGTAACCCGGGTAAACATGTAAATTATATAATAAAAAACAAAATTATCATAAAATCAACCAACTTAACTTAAAGCTCAAGCATTTTAACCTAGTAGACCGGGGGACAACGAGGTAATAATTAATAAACAAATCACATTTAATGAAAAAAGCTACATGTCGTAGGACTTAAGCTTTATAACTTAGCAACTTGGGTTACGAAAAGTTTAAATTCCATTTACATCAACTCTTTGAGAAAAAAACACATAGCCAGAAGCCTAAGATTTCAAACCTAAAGATCTGGTGATCAGCGAGTAAATAGTATCATTGATGATAAGGCATTGTAAAAATAACGAATCAACCTAAAACCCAAGCTTTTTGCACCGCAAAGGACAGTAAGGTATTAAGATAAAGAATATATAGATAATAATAAAGATAAAAAAAAAACTAAATTTCGATCTTTTTAATTCTAAATTGAAGTACAGCCAGTTAATAACCAATATCCTAATACATTCTTATTAAAATAACAAGTGACCCATGGTGTAGCGAGTTCATATTATATAATCTAATGAATTATATTAAAAACAGCATCATGATTTAAACCCTAAGCTCTATGTTCCAGTATTCTAAAGGACAAAAAGTTATCATTTTAATTTATTTAATTATTAGATATATATCTTTATAACCTGGATCCCAAGTTTATTGACTAGTCAGCTCGGAAACCAGCCAGTTATCATTGGATTAACTAATAAATAAATATCAAAACAAAGACATTCCTTGTTCTTCAAGCTTTTCAAGATTGTCACCCGATCGTTAGCAAGTTTTTATTAGATAAACTTATATATTATAATAAAATTAACCAAGAATGTTTAATCATGATCTATTTTTTCTAGTAGACCAAGGGACAGCAAGTTAACAGAGTGATTTACCATATTATTTTCAAAATTGTAACTTAAATTAAATCCTAAGCTCCATAACCTAGAAACGTATGAACAACAAGTTAATATTTTAATTAAACTAATGATTATAGAAGAACCCTTATAACCTAAG
Organism: Copidosoma aretas; assembly: GCA_030522625.1. NCBI lineage: Eukaryota > Metazoa > Arthropoda > Insecta > Hymenoptera > Encyrtidae > Copidosoma > Copidosoma aretas. The sequence continues at coordinate 1,752 of JAPYYV010009887.1, forward strand.
AGTAGAACTAAATAATCATAAAGATCACATCATAACTTTATTTTAAAGCTTTTTAAACTGGTAACCTAAGATACAGATAGTTTTATTAGATAATCTAATAAATTACTATAAGTCAACGAGATACCTTCCATCCTAAATTATTTGAGCCAGTCACCGGGGTGACAGCAAGTTTATATTCTAATATACCTAGTTATTATTTGAATAGAGACATAATCTTTGTACGTAGCTTTTTGACACAGCACTCGAAGGACAGCGAGTTAATACGTAAAGTAATGAAAATTTTTTAAGATAACAAGATCACCTGAAGTTTGACCTTTTGTACTACCTAAACTCGGGTGACAGCGAGTATATAATGTAATAAATAGAGAAATTAACATTAAAATAACAATATAACCTAAATATCAAGCATTTTAACCAAGTCACCTAGGGTCAGCGAGGTGAGGATATAATAGATAGGAACATTATTATCAAATGAAAAAAATAATCAAAATCCAAAGCTTTTATTCAAGTAACCTAGAAGACGGTGAGTAAATAAGAAAATAAATAAATGAATTATCAGAGAAAATGAATGATTTAAATTCTGAGCATTTTAACTGAGTATCCTGGTGTTCAGCAAGAAAATTATGATTTAAGTCAAATAATATTGACAAAAAAAATCTAAACTCAATTTCAATGTTTTAAACGAAGCAATTGAAGGGGCAGCGTGTTGATAATCAATAAACTAATAAATTAGTAATAAAATAACAATATAACTTAGGTCCTCAGTTTTTTTACCTAATACGCCGTAAAACAGAGAGTTCATAATAAATAAGCTAATGAATTATTAAAAAAAAAAATCATATCTTAAACCCTAAGCTTTTTGACCTGGTATTCTGAGGGGCAACAAGTTTATATTTAAAATAAATCTATTATTATAGAAATTACCACATAAATATCATCCTAAGCAATTTAACTGAGAAGCTTGGAAATCACCGAGTTGTCAATTGTTCAACTGATAAATAACTATAAAAATAATCCCTAATCTTTAAGCTTTTTAATCTAGTTTCTTAAGGGAGAGCAAGTTCTTACTAGATGAACTTATAGATTATTGTGTTACTAACAAAATAGTTTTAATCTTGAGATATTTTACACAGTATACTAAGGGACAGCAAGTAAAAAAAGTAATTTACTTAATTATTATAAAAATAGTGACATAACTGGAAACCTATATTTTTTAACCCTGTAACCTAAAGGAAAGCAAATTCATATTTCAATTATGTCAATTATTATGGAACTAACCACTTACCCTAAAAAGGGAGCTTTTTAACTCAGTAACTTGAAAAACAGCGAGTTAGTAATTGACGAACTACAAAATAATTATAAGGATAACAAAAAAACGTAATTGTCAAGCTTTTCAACCTATTTTTTTAAGAGACAGCAAGTTTATATTAGATAAACCAATAAAGTATCATAAAATCAACGCAAAAATTCATTTAATTCCTAGTTATTCAAGCAAGTAACTGGAGCGACAGCTAGTTTATATTATAATAAAATTCATAATATAGTCCATAAATAACTTATTATTGATAACAAGATACCCAGAATCCCAAGCTTGCTAACCCAATAACTCGGAAAACAGTAAAAGATTTATCAATACACTAATTAATATTTAAAAAAAACAGCATAACTTAAATTTTAAGCTTTTCATCCTAGTTACCTAAGAAAGAATATGTTTTTGAAAGATTAACTAATACATTATCAGAAAAACAGCAAAATAACATAGACTGCTATCAATTGTTCTCAGTAACAGGCAAGACAGAAAGTTAATATTCTTATTACCTTGATAATGTTAAAATACTAGCATCACCTGGATCCTAATCTTTTCAACCGAGTAACTCGGGGGACAGCGGAGTAATAATATAATAAATTAATAAATTATTATAAAACTAACAAAATAATTTAATCCCTAATCTTTCAAACAGTAACCTGGGAATAGTGAGTCAATATTATGATAAATAAATGAGTTGTAATGAATAAACAACGTCATTTGAATCCAAAGCATTTAAACCCAGTGTACTGTTCTTCAGCAAGTTAATAAAATGATAAAGAAAAAGATTATCATGACATTAAAAAGATAACCTTAAAATCAAGCTTTTCAATACAGTGTTTTAAAGGACAGCAAGTAATTATTTAATTTACTAATAAATTATTACGAATATAACAACATATTATAAATCTCAACCATTCAATCCCAAAAACCCGCTAGAGAGCAAGATATAACTTTGATCTGGTAACCCAACACAACTTTAACACCAAACTTTTTATCTACTATTCCGAGGGACAGCGAGTTTTTTATAGATGAACTAATAGATCATCATGAAATTAACAAAATAACTTTAATTTCGTTTTGCGTACCCTAAAAACACAGAGGACAGCCAGTTTTTATTCTAAGTCACTTAATTGTTATGTAAATACCTACACAACCTACATACTAAGCATTTTAACACAGATACTCGTGAAAGAGAAGTAACCAGCTCGAGGTTACAAGCTTGACTGACTGATATTCTTTAAGAACATCAACGACACCTAGCAACGCATAGCAACATTTTTAAAGCGCTGCATTTCATATAATCTACAGCTTTTTTACCCGGCACCCAACATTACCTTTTTCTCTTTCTGATTGTCATTCCGACAATCACAAAACCATTAGCAACACAACACTCCAAAATATCACAATCTTTTTCTGATGTAGCTCCAGCATACAAAATGACTTTACTTGACCCCCCGCCAAGTCACCAAGTACATTGCATCTAAAGTAGATCCAACTAGAGCCAGATTTTCTTCCATAGCTGCACGACTTAAAACTTCTACCTTGACTTCACCGCCAAGTTACCGAGCATCTTTAATCCAACTGTATCTCATTTATTCAAGTACGTATATCTCTTCAGGGTACTGTGAAAGCACGGAGAGTATAATCATAGGGCTGGCCCATAGGTGCCTCTGGTAAAAGTCCACTAGAGAGCGCACCAGTGTTCGCACTATGCACTTGATGCCATCGCCTTATGCACACTATAAGTGTGCAGCCTGTGCTATAGCCATAAATGTATAGTATAGCCGTGCACGGATCAATATCATGAAGGCATTGGAGTTTTTTCATTGCCCTTTTGAGATTTGACAAACACGAGTGGTCACCCCGAAAAGTTATTTCTAGTATTCTCCATCTCTTTCGCAGCTCGCACGCTAGTATACATATAGGTAGGGCGGGGCACGGGTAAGAGGGGCCACGTGTAGGCTCTGATTTGCTGAAGATAAAGAGAGTGGGGGGACTGAAGGGAGACTTTCATTCCTTTATTTAAGTCGAAACGCAAGTGAGCAATGAAAAAAATTGAATGCCTTCATGAGATTGATCGGTGGCAATGGTGCAGGCTGCACACTTATCGTGTACATGAGGTCATGGCATCAACTGCATAGTGCAAACACTGGTGCCCTCTTAAGTGGACTTTTACCAGGGGCACCTAAGGGACAGCCCTATGATTTTGCTCTCCGTGAGGTACACAGTTTGACATTTTGACACGAAATTATTATAACAATAAGAACCTTACTTAAATTCCAAGATTTCTAAAGCAGTAACATCAGGGACAGACTGTTAATAATAAAATAAATGGATAAATGATTATAAAAATAAAAATGATCTAAATCCTAATCTTTTTAACACAATAACTCAAAGGACAGCAAGTTACTAATCGATAAACTAATATATTAATATAAAAATAGCAACATGTCATTATTGCCAAATGTTTGCACTTAAGTACGCAGGGGACAGCGAGCTTATAATAAATAAACTGATGAAATATTCTAAAAAAAACAACACAGCTTAAATCTCATGCTTTTCCACCCAGTTACTAGGGGGACAGCGAGTCACTAAAATAATACGTAAATAAATTATCATAAAAATAATAAGATAACGTTAACGCTAAGCTTTTGAACCAAGTTTGTCGAAAAACAGCGAGTAATTAATTAGTACTCAGTAACATTACTTGAATTCGAAGCTTTAATACCTAGTAACCCGAAGGACAGGACGGTTTTCAAAGATAAACTCATAAATTATCACAGAATTGCGAAAAAAAAGGAGCGTCTTGAAAAGGTCTTTATGATGAGACGAAATATTGACTACTAAATTAATAAAGAAGGTTTTGCTCAAGAAAATACACAGTGGTGTTTTATTTTTGGTGTTAACTGTAAATAATATTAGAAGTTATCATAATGCAAGTGAGTGGAAGTTCTGAAGAAGTCACTCTTTCTTATCATAGAATTAGCAAAATAACCTAAGTCCTGACCTATTTAACCCAGGCACCTAGGGGACAGCAAGATAATATTATAATTAACTTAATTAGTTCAAAAATAACAGCATATTCTAAGTCTTAAGATTTTGAACAGAGCAACTCGGGTGACATCGGGGTAATAATATTATGAATAGATAAATTATTGAAAAACTAACAAGATCATTTAAATTCCAAGCTTTGATACCGGTAACCTAGGATACAGCGAGATTATAATAAAGAAAATAATTAATTACTATAAAAGTAACAACATAACCTAAATCCTAAGTTTTTCCAAATAAGTAACGTTAAGGACAGCGAATAAATGATGTATCACATAAATAAATGATTATAATAATGTAAGATAACCTAAATCCTAAACATTTGAATATAGTTATCCGGAAATCAGCAAGTCATCATTCAAAATACTTATAAATGATTATACAAATAGCAACATAAATGAAATTCTAAGCTTTTCAACTTAGTAACCCAGAGGATTGCAAGTTTATAATAAGTAAACTAGAAATTATTATAAAAATAGCAACGTTACTTATTTTTCAAGCTTTTTAATCTAGTAACCAAGTCAATTGCGGGTTATCAGTCGGATAACTAGAGCACAATTTTAAATATAACAACATAACTTGTTCTCCAAATTTTACGAATTGTATTTCTAGAGACATCCGGTTTGTATTAGATCAGATAGAAAATTATCATGAGAATAATTAAAATAACTTTAATTTTCAGCTATTTAACATAGTTACCCGGGGGACAGCAAGTTAGTTTTCTAATTGATCCAATTATTGTAGAGATAACTACGTTACCTCAATACCAAGCTTATTAAACTATTTTTTTAGGGAATAGCAAATCAATAAGATCATTACCATATAAATTATTACAAAAATGACGAAAAACCTGAATCCCAAGCTTTCCAACCCAGGAACTTATGAAACAAAGATTTATAGCTCGATAAAATGATAGACTATTATAAAAATAACAACTTAACTCTAATTCCAAGCATTAAACCTAGTAGATTGATCGACAGAAATAGATTACAATAAAAATAACAAGATTACCTAAATGGCAAGCTTTTAAAACTCAGTTACTCGAAAAACAGCGAGATATTAATCATCAAACTAATATATACCCGGAAGACAGTTACCAGAAATGACAATCAGAAAGAGAAAAAGGTAATGTTGGGTGCCGGGTGAGAAAGCAGTAGAATGTATGAATTGCAGCGCTTTAAAAATGTTGCTATGCGTTGCTAGCTGTCGTTGTTGTTCTTAAATAATATCAGCCAGTCAAGCTTGTAACCTCGAGCTGGTTACTTCTAGTTCACGAGTATCTGTGTTAAAATGCTTAGTATGTAGGTTGTGTGGATATTTACATAACAATTAAGTGAATTAGAATAAAAACTGGCTGTCCTCTGTGTTTTTAGGGTACGCAAAACGGGATTAAAGTAATTTTGTTAATTTCATGATGATATATTAGTTTATCTATAAAAAACTCGCTGTCCCTCGGAATAGTAGATAAAAAGTTTGGTGTTAAAATTGTGTTGGGTTACCAGATCAAAGTTATATCTTGCTCTCTAGCGGGTTTTCGGGTTTGAATGGTTGAGATTTATAATATGTTGTTATATTTGTAATAATTTATTGGTAAATTGAATAATTACTTGCTGTTCTTTAAAACACTGTATTGAAAAGCTTGATTTTAAGGTTATCTTTTTAATGTGATGATAATCTTTTTCTTTATCATTTTATTAACTTGCTGTTAAACAGTACACTGGGTTTAAATGCTTTGGATTCAAATGACGTTGTTTATTCATTACAACTCATTTATTTCTCATAATATTGACTCACTATTCCCAGGTTACTGTTTAAAAGATTAGGGATTAAATTATTTCGTTCGTTTAATAATAATTTATTATTTTATTACATTATAACTCAGCTGTCCCCCGAGTTACTTGGTTTAAAAGATTAGGAGTCAGGTGATGCTAGTATTTTAACATTATTAAGGTCATAAGAATATTTACTTTCTGTCTTGCATGGTACTGAGAACAATTGATAGCAGTTTATGTTATTTTGCTGTTTTTCTGATAATTTATTAGTTAATCTTTCAAAAACATATTGTTTCTTAGGTAACTAGGATGAAAAGCTAAAAATTTAGGTTTTGCTGTTTTTTTTATAATTATTAATTAGTGTATTGTTAAATCTTTTACTATTTTCCGAGTTATTAGGTTAGCAAGCTTTGGTTTCTGGGTATGTTGTTATCAATAAAAAGTTATTAATTGACTATATTATAAATTTTATTATAATATAAACTAAATGTCGCTCCAGTTACTTGCATGAATAACTCGGGGTTAAAAGAAATTTTGCGTTGATTTTATGATACTTTATTGGTTTATCTAATAAAAACTTGCTGTCTCCTAAATAGATAGGCTCAAAAGCTTGACAACTACGTTTCTCTGTTATCTTCAGAATTATTTTGTAGTTCGTCAATTATTAACTCGCTTTTTTTCAAGTTACTGAGTTAAAAAGCTCCATTTTTAGGGTAAGTAGTTAGTTTCATAATAATTGACATAATTAAGATATGAATTTGCTTTCCTTTAGGATACAGGGTTAAAAATATAGAATTCCAGTTATGTCACGATTTTTATAATAATTAAGTAAATTACTTTTCTAACCTGCTGTCTCTTGGTATACTGTGTAAGATATCTCGAGATTAAAACTATTTGGTTAGTTCTACAATAATCTATGAGTTCATCTAGTAAAAACTTGCGCTTCCTTAAGGAACTAGATTTAAAAAGCTTTAAGATTGAGGATTATTTTTATAATTATTTATCAGTTAAATAATTGACAACTCGCTGATTTCCAAACTTCTATGTTAAATTGCTTAGGATCCTATTTATGTGGCCATTTCTATAATAATAGATTTATTTTAAATATAAACTTGCTGCCCCTCAGAATACCAGGTCAAAAAGCTTAGGGTTTAAGTTATGATGCTCTTTTTATGATAATTTATTAGCTTATTTTTTATGAACTCTTTGTTTTACAGCGTATTAGGTAAAAAAACTAAGGCCTTAAGTTATATTGCGATTTTTATACTAATTCATTATTTTATTGATTATAAACACGCTGCCCCTTCAATTGTTTCGTTCAAAAGATTGAAATTAAGTTTAGATTTTTTTTGTCAATAATATTAAAATTAATTCATAATTTACTTGCTGAACACGAGGATACTCGGTAAAAATGCTCAGAATTTAAAGCATTTATTTTCTCTAATAATTTATTTATTTATTATCTTATTTACTCAACGTCTCCTGGGTTACTTGAATAAAAGCTTAGGATTTTGATTATTTTGTTAATTTAATAATAATGTTCTTATTTATTATATCTTAACCTTGCTGACCCTAGGTGACTTGGTTAAAAAGCTTGATATTTAGGTTATATTGTTATTTCAATGTTAATTTCTCTATTTATTACATTATATACTCGCTGTCACCCGAGTTTAGGGTGTACAAAAGGTCAGACTTTAGGTCATCTTGTTATTTAAAAAAAAAATTTTCATTACTTCACGTATTAACTCGCTGTCCTTCGAGTACTGTGTTAAAAAGCTACGTACAAAGATTATGTCGCTATTTAAATAGTATCAAAGTTTATTTAAATATAAACTTGCTGATACCCCGGTGACTGGCTTAAATAACTTGGGATGGAAGGTATTTTGTTGACTTTATACTAATTGATTAGATTATCTAATGAAAACTATTTGTCTCTTTGGTTACTAGTTTAAAAAGCTTTAATATAAAGTTATGATGTGATCTTTATGGTTATTCATGTCTATTCTCAGGTTATAAGGTTACTTCTATAATCATTAGCTTGATTAAAATATTAACTTGCTGTTCATAGGTTTCTAGGTTATGGAGCTTAGGATTTAATTTAGGTTACAATTTTGAAAATAATATAGTAAATCACTCTGTTAACTTGCTGTCCCTCGGTCTACTAGGAAAAATAGGTCGAGATTAAACATACTTTGTTAATTTTATTATAATATATAAGTTTATCTAATAAAAACTTGCTGCCTATCAGGTGACAATCTTGAAAAGCTTGAGGAACAAGGAATGTTTTTATTTTGATATTTATTTATTAGTTAATCTTTTGATAACTCGCTAATTTCCGAGCTGACTAGTCAATAAGCTTGGGATCCAGGTTATAAAGATATATATATATATATATATATATATAATTATTGAATAAATTAAAATGATAACTTTTTGTCTCGTAGAATACTGGGACAAAGAGCTTAGGGTTTAAATCATGATGCTGTTTTTAAGATAATTTATTAGTTTATATAATATGAATTCGCTACACCATGAGTCACTAGGCTGGTATTTTATTAATATTGTATTAGAATATTGTTTATTAACTTGCTATACTTAAATTTAGAACTAAAAAGATCGGAATTTAGTTTATTTTTTTATTTTTATTATTATTTATATATGTTTTATCTTAATACCTTACTGTCCCTTGCGTTGCAAAAAGCTTTAGTTTTAGGTTTTTTCGTTATTTTTATAATGCCTTATCATCAATCATACTATTTACTTGCCGATCACTAGATCTTTGGGTTTAAAATCTTAGGCTTCTGGCTGTATGTCTTTTTCTTAAAGAGTTGATGTAAATGAAATTAAAACTTTTCGTAACCCAAGTTGCTAAGTTATAAAGCTTAAGTCCTAAGACATGTTGCTTTTTATATTCAATGTGATTAGTTTATTCATCATTACCTCGTTGTCCCCCGGTCCACTAGGTTAAAAAGCTTGAGCTTTAAGTTATGTTGTTTGATTTTATAATAACTTTGTTTTTTATTATATAATTTACATGTTTACCCCGGTTACTGGGTTTAAAAGCCAGGGTCTCAGGTTATGCGGTTATTTGAATAATAATTAATTCAAATAAAATATTACCTGACTTTCCCTAACGTTACTAAGTCTCAAAGGTTGGCATTAAAGTTATGTTGCTACTTATATAATAACTTATTAGTTTATTTATGATAAAATAGCTCACCCTAAGTTACTGGTTTGAGAAGTTTGGCATTTGAAATATGTCGTTAGTATGTAGGCATCCAATTTTTTATAGACTAATAGCCCACTTTAGGTTATTAATGATGATAAAATTTACATTTAGGCTATTTTCCTTTTTTAAGAATGATTTAATCATGTCTTTTATTAAAACTCGCTGTCACCTAAGTTACTTAGTTGAAAAGCTTGGAATTTAGTGGATCTTGTTACTTGTATAATCATTTATTTAATTCTATTTGTATATACTTGCTGTGTTCTTGCCAACTGTGTGAAAAAGCTAAAGATCTAGGTTCAGTTATTATCTTTTTATATTTTAATTATTTAGTATCTTTGCTTGCTGTGTCCCGATTTTCTTGATTAAAAAGATTAAATTATTAGTTATGTTGTTATTTTCAATCATTATTAGCTTATGTATCTTGAACTCGCCGTTGCATAGATTACTTGGTTAAAAAGCTGAAAATTTAAGTTATGTTGCTATTTTTAAGATTATTCCTTAGCTTATCTAGTAATAACTCGTTGTCCTCTGGGTTGTCGTGTTGTAA